>JACCIC010000385.1:0-90337 GCA_018907035.1 Sycobia sp. Sy_11 | reverse complement strand
GATCCGAATTGAGTTTTAAAGGAATGGATGATTCTATGGAAGAAGGAGAAAGTGAAAATGTATTAGCTTCTTTAAATAATTCTTTAGTTTTTTCTAATAAGATTGAAAATAATTCTCTGGAAAATGAATATAATGTAGGACTAGCCAACGCCAATAATTTTAATTTTGAGAATGAGCCCCATGAAATAAACAATCGATAAATTATTCCAACAGATTCATCCACTCTTTTAAACTGTGCCAAAAAATACGTTGCCGGTTATATACCTAACAAATGTTTGAAAAAATTCAACTGTGATATTTGTCAAGAATATTTAATTCGGAAAAATAAAAATTTAGAACAAGGCAATGATTTATTAATTGTTTTCAAGACGTATAAAGTGTTTAACGGAGCCAATGAATTGGGCAATTTGTGTGTTCCATCTAATGAATTTACGGAAGTTATTAACACTGCAATAACAGTTTTTGACAGTACGTTTTATGATGTATCGTATGACTATTGTATTGCAGCAAAATTGAAAACTCAAATCATCGCACAAATTAATAAAAACAATTTCAATGCTTTTAATGTAACTGGATCTTGAAAATCTCACCGCGATTTCATTATTTCACATTTTGTCAGAGTTCACATCTTTTATAAGTTAAAATAGATTAATTGCGATAACCGAGATTCAAAGATGGGTAAAAAAAATAGTTATGGAATTCTTGATAAAAAACCGAACATGAAGTTACGGAAACTTAATAATGAATAATTTATTTTATTAAGCAACTGAAATTTCTGCAATTATTTAAAATCATTTAAAAAACATTTGGTAGTTATAGTACTGGATATACGTGTTATTATATTTTATAATTAATAAAGATTTTATAATTAATTAAATAGTTTTAAAAGCGCTTATTGTATTGTCTTGGCTTAGAATGCAGTTTTATTATTTCTTTTACAGATAAATCGAGATAAATGTTAATTTAATGTTATGTTGTATCTATCCATCTTATAAAAACCTGAAATTTTATATCTATGTTGATAAATTATAGTGAGTATTTTATATTATGTTGAAGTGTTTCTTAATGCATGTTATTAGTCACTATCATAAACGTTTTTATTTATCCAAATACTAAATAATATCACATATTCAATTAATTAAATATGTAAACGTAATATTTACAACTCATTTAATCATTTTTTCAACAAAAAATACAGATTAATCATAAAATACTTTATGTTATTAAAGAATAAATAACATGTACACTACCTTGTAAAAGTATACATATTAGTTCAAGTTATTTATACATTAAAATTTAATTTTAAAAAATTCTAATAATGTTAATATTTTCAATATTTTAAGCTATTATTGATAAGACTTGCTGTTTTTTTTTCACATATGCACCATCCTATTTATCCTTTTCTTTTCCTGATGAGATATGACTGCCGCCTTCCTGACTGGCTCTCATCGAGTAATATACATTTGCATTGTCATCTTTACGATCCTCACTATTATTGGTGATAATACTTGCAATAATATAATTCTTAGTAAACATTATCAACGGCGTTCTCAACACACACTATAGATAATGGAACTGTGACACAGTTTGTGTAAACCTGCGTAAATTACATATGAATAGTGACTCGAGAGTCTGATTAAATCCAATAATACATTTCTTCACAACAATGCAAAAAAATATATGTAACTTAATATGAATAAATCATCGAATTTTGTTCCTTATGAATGTACTTCATTTGATCATGTACATATATATATATATATATATATATATATATATATATATATAAATTTCTTATTTTAGAGTAAACATCTTGTTTGGTTTTATTTAAAAATAATTATTGCAATAGCTTTAATTGCTTAGAATTTAGCTACATTAGAAGTCATTAAGATATTATAATTGGCATCTCTGAAAATGTTCAAATAATATCTTAATGACTTAAAATCATTAACAATTTATACAATTTTTGCATCTATATATTTGTTATTTATTTTAGATTTCTAAATGTACAATTAAAAATATATTAGGCAAATTTAAGATATAAATTTAGTGTACAAAGTATATAGCAATGGACGATCAAATCGAAGCTCAGCTCCAACGAGTATAAATTACCCAGGGACCTGGCTAGGATGTATTTGTACCAAATGCAGATCTATTCTGACCTAAGTCATTTTGCAACTACATAACGGCATTGAGGCTGATGACTCATAATAATAGCAATCCAGCAAGAAAGCCTCGATGAGTTCAGTTTTCAATGAGGTTTTGTATCGAACGCATTGATCGTTACAATACTTGTAAAATTTTGAACTTGTATTAATCTTAGTTTATATATATATATATATATATATATATATATATATATATATATATATATAGAGGAATAAATAGTTATATTGTTTTCTGTTCGAATCTCTGTTTTTTAATTTAAACTGTCTATTTAGCATAGTAATGCATTTTCACGTATATTTAATTACGTAGTACACGAAATTATAACTTTGTTAAAAAATAATGATAATTAACTGGAGATTTCATAGACCTCTTAATTTGTTAGGTATTTTGACTTAATTGTTACAGGTTAGAACTTGTCTTATTCTGCCTCTAGCGTGGTGTATGAAATACGGCTGTTATGCGAGTTTAATTGTTACGGAGAATAGAGTTTACGAGTAAGATTCTTGAACCTTTCGCAGGGTCTTACTTCATTTTGATTAACTTCGAGTATAGTTATATTTCATTTTCTGGTTCTCATAGGTTCTTTCTTATTTATTATACTTAATTTCTTTAAAAATAACATTTTTTATCACGGAGTAATTGTGCATTTTTGCAAATTAAAATATTATTTTCTCTACTTGGAATATTGTACACAAAATTAATTTTGAAGTACATGGAGAAACATTCTGGTCAGACCATTTTCCGATTTTTACTTTTTATAAGACAAAGAAAAACATTTATAAAATAATCTGCTAATGTTAAATTACAGCGTACAAATTGGAATGAAAAGAATAAATATCTCGACAATAACTATTTCTAATTTCTAATTCCTTCTTATTGCAATACTAATTTGCGCAAAAATGTTCTATTTACGTATCAATATTCATTAATCTTATAAAAACCAATCTTTCATTATAAATGTCTGGAAATTAAAATTATTCATAGGATTCCCATTGCTTGGTGAAATTTAGTGTATTTAAAATTTTAGAGTATGGTAGAGCAAAGAGACTTACGAAGGCAGTTTCTACAGAATGGCAATAACAAACAAAGTATAGATGATTATATCGATTATATAAAACTGCTGAAAATTAAAAAGAAAAGATTATTAAATTCTGAATTCTTAAAACTGCTGAAAATTAAAAAAATATGTATAATAAACTTGAAAAGTTTTACAAATCAAATACTAAAATTCAGTCCATTCATATCTCTGGCAATCATAAATACACAGAGAATAGTACATTTCTACGGAAAGGCTTTATTGACAAATCGAGAGATTTGTGGTCTGAGGCGAAGCCGAGTCTTTTCATACTAGGTAAGGACTATATTTTTCCTCATGAGAACCGAAATTTTCTATTTAGAATCATTTCTTATTGTAGATATTTTAAATGATTTGAAAAATTATATATATATATATATTGAAAAATAGAAAAATCTTATCATTCTTATATTGTGAATATGTACGTTATACCATTTCTACAACATCTTTTATTGAATGGTTGGTTTCATTAATGATTTTTATTTATTATGACAACTATGAAGCATGTAAAAAAGCATCACATTGTGAAAAAAATATTTAAACAGGAATTGCGTATAGTTCTTTCTAAATTTATTACGAACCGATGCTAGTACAATAGTTACCAATATTTTTATGTATAATTTGTAGCATAGTGGAAAATGTGTTAGCTTATGAATATATATATAAACTTTAGTTATATATGCAGTATAAAAAACAGGAAAGTATTCTCTGATATAAAGATCAGTAACCATATACTTATCATTTTATTTAATATTCTATTGACAATGATTTATTCACATTGAAAAAGAACTTTCATTGTGAATATTAAAATAATTTAAATAAATTTAAATAGTTCTAAATGTAAGAGAAAAATAATAATGTATATAAATAAAATAATAAATATACATAATTATATCGCACAACCTCAAAATCACTACTTTAGGATGATTTTTTAGATGTGTAATGTAAATTATCGTGCAACACTAGCGAAAAAATTAATTATTTCCCTCTTGAGACTTACCTCTCTTGCTTTGCTGGAGTGCGATATGTCTCACAAGGTAAATAATCAATTTCAAGACTAGGAATAAAATGTACTCCTTAATAAAATTTACTCCCACATTAACTACTTTTTATTTAATTAAATTTTATATCAAATTAGATTTTTATTTAAGACAACAATGAATCTTTAATATACATATTAAAGACAACACGTAGACATTCATTCTAACGAGTGTATAGGACACACTGCTCCATACATACACGTGACATGAATTCATACGATTGCTGAAAAAAACTACTGACTGCTCTGTAACCTTTTCTGCTTTTACGCAAGAACGATGCATCATATGCTAATGCAGGTTGATATGCGCTGTATAATGATAATAATGATGTGTTGAAGAAAGAACTATACGCAATTCGTGTTTAAATATTTTTTTCACAATGTAATGCTTTTTTACATGCTTTATAGTTGTCATAATAAATAAAAATCATTAATGAAACCAACAATTTAATAAAAGATGTTGTAGAAACGGTATAACTTACATGTTCACAATATAAGAATGATAAGATTTTGCTATTTTTCAATATATATATATATATATATATATATATATATATATATATATATATATATATATATATATGTATGAATGATTATTTAAAATTAAGATCCATTTCTAGATAGTTACTATATATAACTCCCAGGTATAATTACTATTTTCAAATCATTTAAAATATCTACAATAAGGAATGATTCTAAATAGAAAATTTCGGTTCTCATGAGGAAAAATATAGTCCTTACCTAGTATGAAAAGACTCGGCTTCGCCTCAGGCCACAAATCTCTCGATTCGTCAATAAAGCCTTTTCGTAGAAATGTACTATTCTCTGTGTATTTATGATTGCCAGAGATATGAATGGACTGAATTTTAGTATTTGATTTGTAAAATTTTTCAAGTTTATTATAAATATTTTTGTATACATTAAAAATGTATACTTTCTATAAAAGGAATTTAATAATTTTTTCTTTTTAATGCGCAAATTAGCATTGCAATAAGAAGGAATTAGAAATTAGAAATAGTTATTGTCGAGATATTTATTCTTTTCATTCCAATTTGTACGCTGTAATTTAACATTAGCAGATTATTTTATAAATGTTTTTCTTTGTCTTATAAAAAGTAAAAATCGGAAAATGGTCTGACCAGAATGTTTCTCCATGTACTTCAAAATTAATTTTGTGTACAATATTCCAAGTAGAGAAAATAATATTTTAATTTGCAAAAATGCACAATTACTCCGTGATAAAAAATGTTATTTTTAAAGAAATTAAGTATAATAAATAAGAAAGAACCTATGAGAACCAGAAAATGAAATATAACTATTCTCGAAGTTAATCAAAATGAAGTAAGACCCTGCGAAAGGTTCAAGAATCTTACTCGTAAACTCTATTCTCCGTAACAATTAAACTCGCATAACAGCCGTATTTCATACATCACGCTAGAGGCAGAATAAGACAAGTTCTAACCTGTAACAATTAAGTCAAAATACCTAACAAATTAAGAGGTCTATGAAATCTCCAGTTAATTATCATTATTTTTTAACAAAGTTATAATTTCGTGTACTACGTAATTAAATATACGTGAAAATGCATTACTATGCTAAATAGACAGTTTAAATTAAAAAACAGAGATTCGAACAGAAACAATATAACTATTTATTCCTCTATATATATATATATATATATATATATATATATATATATATATATATATATATATATATATTACATTTGTGGGATTACATTATCACATATATTATTATTAGTTATCCATGTATATTACAAATAATAATTTTATTTCATTTGAAAAAATCATTCGATCGACAGGAGTCGAACATACGATCCTGTGTTTCATAAGTTGATGTATTTGCTACTACATACGGATTCTACATAAACAAGGTGGTAACTGATATACTGACATCGGTTTATAATAAATTGTACATGAATTGAGCATCGCGCTTCTTAAGTCGCGTTTCAATATTTTTCCCCCAATGTGATAGTTTTTTACATGCTTTATAGTAGTCATTATGAATAAAAATCATTCATAAAACCAACAATTCAATAAAAATGTTGTAGAAATGATTGGGCCTATATGTTGATAATGTACAAATGACAATTATTTACTATTTTCTCTTAAAGGTAGATTATATATGTATATATATATATATATATATATATATATATATATATATATATATCATATCAAATCATATCATCATATCATACTTCATATCATACTTCATATCATACTAATTTATAAAGACAAAACGTGTTTTTGTTTGTACGCGATAACCGAAAAAACTACTGAACCGATTGTTCTGAAATTTGACATATAGATTCTACATTATCTTGGCAAGGACATAGGCTATGTTTTATATTGAAAATCATTTTACTTTCATCAATGAATTAAGTTAATGGTTTTAACAAGCACTTTCACCAGGGGCCACTACGTGGCGTCTTGAATCACGTACATCAACTCAAAGTAATCCGCTTAATGTATTAATACCAGGCCAGCTCAGATGAATATTCATATCATCGACACATCAATTCTCAGTTATCTCTTACATAACTTGTAATTTACAATTTATATAATTTATAAATTATAAGTTTGTAAGAAACTCTTAAAACTTTTTAATATTAACCTCAAAAATTTTTTAACTTTAATTTTTTAATTTTTTAATTTTAATTTTAATTCAATTTTAACTTTAACGTTGATTTTAATTTAAATTTTCATCTATCTTAGACTCAAACTAACCTTTCTTAAATTAAACTTATATAATTTATATTTGACTTACCTCATTTTTAACTAATTCTATAACTAATATATAAATATTTATTTAGAATTTAATCATTCCTATATTTATATTTATATTTACATATTTAAATATTTCTTCATAGCTATATTCTCCCACACCCCACCTTTCCCTCTACCCTTACCCCCCCCCCCTAATCACAAACTGGAGGCAACCTTCCTCCACTCATTTGTAAGTCCGACTCCATGGACATGGACACCGGCCTTACCACCGACCTCGACGGTCTTCCCCCCAAAAGCTGATAGAAATTATCATCGGCCTCCGGGATCACATTGACCGCCTACAAAATATAATAACCACCACCACAACAGACCCAACCTTCTCTCAATCGGTGGCAACATCACGCCACACCACCGGAACTTCTATATCATCCTCGTCTGCCACGGAATTCTTTCAGGAGGCAGCAATGTTCTGCACCCTCGTTACCAAAATAACCGTCTCCGAATCAGCTCCGATCTCCGAAGAAGTCGAGTTCATAAAGCAAGGCCGTAAACGCATTCGCGTTGCCAAATCCGCGCCAACGCTCTCCGATCTGGATTCAGACACAGAAAAAGAATCCACCATCGCTGTTCGACCCCCACCCCCATCATCATCCGCCAAAAAATGATTTGGCCTAAACTAAAGATCGCCATAGAGAAAGCCGGAATCTCCGTCCGCCGTGCCATCAACACCTCTGACTCGGTCAAGGTGTACGCGGCAACGGTAGACGACTTCAGGCACCTAACGGCCCGCCTAGAAAATATTAAAATACAATATAACACCAACCAACTTCCCGAAGAACGGAACTTGGTTGTAGTCATTCGGGGTATAAACGAAGCCATCCAAGACGAAGACATCCTGAATGAACTAAATTCGAAAGGTTACACCCCACGACGAATTCACCGAATGCGTAGCGGCGAAAAAATCTGGCCGCTAGTGGCCGTTCACCTAGACCCCTCCTCACCCGCCGCTAAGTCAATCTTCGACTTAAGCACCATCGGTGGCCTCAACATAAAAGTGGAGGCAAAGAAGAAGTCGAAAGGCACGCCGCAGTGCCGGCGTTGCCTCAAATATAATCACACGGCAAACTACTGCCACACTGCATGGGCCTGCGCTTTTTGCAGCAAAAATTACGCCACTCCGTCATGTCCTCTAAAAGACAATAAAGAAGCGCGCCCCACCTGCGCTAACTGCAAAGGAGAGCACAGGGCAACTTACAGGGACTGCCCCAAAGCCCCAAAGAAGGACAAGCTCCCCCAAAAACTAGTGAAGCCGTTAAATGCCCCCAAAAGCGCTAACACCCCCCCTCCCCAGCGCAGCTCATACAGAAAAAGAGCATCACCCCCAATCCTCATAAAAATCGGGCAAACCCCACCCGCACCACATATGCGAGCATAGTGAGCAACAGTGCAGAATCAGCGGCACCGTTGCAAATCAACTCGCCTCCCATTGCGTCCGAACTGCAAAACATCATAATGCAGTTCGTCATGAACATTACCGCCGCTCTCTGCAGACCTAATAATGGCTAATTCCGAGATAAAGATCCTCAACTGGAACGTCAACGGCATCCTTTGCAGAAATAGATCTCTAGAACTCCTCCAACTCTTGGAGGAGGAAAACATCGGGATCGCCTGCATCACAGGGACCCACCTCACTCCATCCGACAAACTCTTCCTTCCAAACTACATCACGTATAGGAAGGACAGAGAGCACTCTAACGGTGGGGGAGTGGCAATCGTCGTCCACAAATCCTACCGCCACCGTGGAATTACCAATACCTCCATCTGCGAGACAATAGGGGTTGAAATTTCCCTCCAAAAAGGTCCCTTGACGGTAATTGCATGCTATAACCCTCCACAACTCCAAAACAACTTTAAAGATCTTGCCTTGCTTCTCAGCAGCAACACCCCCACAATCATTGCCGGGGATCTAAATGCTAAGCACCCCTCTTGGGGCTGCGGCTCCAGAAACAGCAACAGCCGCGCCCTCCTCAGAAAAACAATTCGGCATGATTTTACAGTGGAAGCTCTTTCCTCCCCTACCCACTTTCCGGGCTCCCCGCAACACGCACCACGCATTCTCGATATTTTTCTTACCAAAAATATCACACCCCTAAGCGACCCCCGGGTTATCTGTGCACTGAGCTCAGACCACAGCCCGGTGATTCTCGCCTTCCATGCATCACACATCTCTCTCCCGTCACACACAGAACACATCGACTGGCTACATCTCAAATTCAACCTAGAGACATCAGACTTCCGATGCAGACCCATATTATCGATCTCTCATATCGAGGAAGAGATCACCTCCCTGTCTAATGACATCACCCACGCTATTAGAATCGCTACATTCACCCGCCCTCCACAGGGCACTAATAATAACCTCCCCGACGGTATTTTGAAGCTAATTAAGCAAAAGAATAGAATCCGGAAGAAATGGCAACATCTTAGAACTCCACTTCTCAAAACCCAACTCAACTCGTTACAAAGGGACATCCACTCTCGTATAAACGAGCTAAGAAACAGCCGCTTCAACGATTTCATCACTGAAGCCGAAACTCACCCCAAAAACGTCTGGAAGGTGATAAAATCTATACGAGGCAGTCGCCCTTGCTTTCCACCACTCAAGCAAAATGGCCAAACCTTCTCACTCGCTGCAGAAAAGGCCGAGATCTTCGCATTATCTCTCAGCAATCAGTGCTCACCTCTACCCAGCGCACCAGAACTCTTACGCTTTCATGAGCATATCACCCAGACAGCTCAACACTTCCTCCCTTCAAACAGGGACATCACCCCTACCTCCCCCAAAGAGATACGCGACATCATTCGCAGTCTTCAAAACAAGAAAGCCCCTGGTGCTGACAAAATCAATAACAACACACTAAAAATCCTCCCCCACAAACACATCATGTTCATCTGCAATATCGTAAACGCAATGATGAGACATCAATACTTTCCCAAGACCTGGAAAACGGCCATAGTGGTCTGTCTTCCAAAAGCGGGGAAGCCCCTCAACGACCTCGCAAGCTATCGTCCCATCAGTCTTCTAAACTCCCTAAGCAAAGTGGCCGAAAGCGTTATCCTAAAACGCCTCTCCACCTCGGTCACCAGAAAAAACCTCATACCTGACTGTCAGCATGGGTTCCGCACAGGGCACAGCACCTGTCAGCAACTTCTCAGAGTTACGGAACTCATTGCTGACAACATGAACAGATGGCTGCATACAACGATGCTGCTGTTAGATGTACAGCAAGCCTTCGACAGGGTATGGCATGACGAGCTCGTCTTCAAGCTCATTGCCAATGACATCCCCCATTATTTGATCGGGATAATAAAATCGTTCCTATCAGACCGATTTATTCGAGTTAGGGTAGGCAACTCCCTTTCCGCTCCAAAGGCTATCTCAGCCGGCGTCCCTCAAGGGTCTAAGCTCTCCCCCCTACTTTTTACTTTTTTCTGCTATGATCTTCCTATACACGATACAATTACCACGGCACTCTACGCGGACGATATTGCCCTCATAGATGCCACTAAAACAATCTGCCACAGCACCTCAAGGCTAAACAGATTTCTCCCACACCTCATCAACTGGAACTCACGGTGGAGACTCTCCAACAACGAGAGCAAGTCCAGTGCAATCTTCATCTCCTGTAAAAACCGCACTCCTACAAAAATAACGATCAATGGCTCCTCCATCCCATGGAGCCAATCGGTCAAATACCTCGGAGTGACGTTCGACAGGAAGCTATCCTGGAACAAACACCTCCGCATTACCAGGAGCAAAATGCTAGAAGCCAGAAGCCTTCTTAAAGCTCAAACCTTTCTTCCATAGCAAAACCCTGTTACCCAGAACAAAGGCCAGAGCCTTCTCCGCCATCATGAAGAGCATTGCCACATACGCCATCCCCATCTGGGGGTCCATCCCCCTAGAAAGACTTCAGCGACTCCAAGGCACCTACATGAGGCTGCTACGCGCTTCCCTGAACAGCCCTTGGTACTTAAGGAACACTCAAGTACTTAAGGAAACTAACCTTCTTGCTCTCAACGATTACGCGAACAAATTCGCCAAAAATCTGAGAGATTCAATTAAACAGCACCCGAACTCAGGAATCCAATCCCTGAATAGTATCCGTCCTAAATCGACGGATCGCTACAGGAGGCCTTGCCACCTGATCAGCGATCCGTAACCCCATCAGCCACTATCGGCCACTCCGTGCTTCGATTTTGTACGTAAGCCTCTGCCCCCAAGAAGGCAGAGCCCCTAAACTCACCAATTCCTCCCCTATCCACATCCCACTCCTACTCCCCCACCTCCTACACCGTTCCGTTTAATAATATTTTATCCCAACAGGTTAAGGGAATGATACCTCCGGGAAGGAATTCCTGCGGGGAGGGGTTTTAGTCGGTAGGCATGCGAGCAAAGGCTCCATAAATCCGACA
Source organism: Sycobia sp. Sy_11 (assembly GCA_018907035.1). Taxonomy (NCBI): domain Eukaryota; kingdom Metazoa; phylum Arthropoda; class Insecta; order Hymenoptera; family Epichrysomallidae; genus Sycobia; species Sycobia sp. Sy_11. The sequence continues at coordinate 78,828 of JACCIC010000385.1, read as the reverse complement.
CAACCTCTCTTAGTTCTTAATTTCCCCTTCCCGCGTCACACAAAAAAAACGAATGTTCATCTCCAACTTCGGGATTCGTATCCTGAAGAAGATGTGGTGTTAGTTCGTATTACCTTTTTTTTTTCTTGAGGTTAATCTGACACTACTCTCACAACTTATGGATATCTTTTGATTTTTGTAACTTTTATGTTCTTTTACGTGGGAAAATCTCTCTCTCTCTCTCTCTCTCTCTCTCTCTCTCTCCCTCTCTTTGTCTGTCTTTCTTTCTCCTTCTCTTATAAAATAGTTCTTTATGCAAAATCATACTAAATATAGTTTGTGACGACAAAATGTAGTTTTGTTTCTATAAATTATATTAATATTAATTTCAGAATTGTGACAAGAAACTATGTATTTTTTTAGTTTGAACAAAAGAAATGATGGCAAAATAAGTTTCTTTACCAACAACCTCGAAACTATGAATATATATATATATCGTCACTTCTGCATAAATTAGCAATTATCCATCGTGTGATTAAAAAATATGCTATTTGGATACTAAAATTATGCTTAATTTTCAGTTGTTATCAGTACGAAAAAAATTGATCGTATTTAATTGAAAAAACGGAAATATACGATATATATATATAGATATATATATATATATATATATATATATATATATATATATTGTATCAGGTATGTGAATAAGTCTTTCCCGTTTTTTTTCAAATTTTGAGCCTTTATTGTGAAAAAATGGTTACAAATGAATTATTGAAAGTATTGGCCATCGCTAGCTACAACTTTTTCCCATCTTTCTGGCAACATACGAATCCCGTTGCGAAAAAATTCGACCGGTTTGGCCTCTATCCAGTCATCCACCCATTTTTTGGCTTCCTCGTAGGAATGGAAGTGCTGGTCAGCCAGGCCATGCGTCATCGATCTGAAGAGATGGTAATCAGACGGAGCAACGTCTGGACTATACGGCGGGTGGGGTAGGACTTCCCATTTGAGCGTTTCTAAGTATGTTTTCACCGGCGGTGCAACATGTGGGCGAGCATTGTCATGTTGCAAAATAACTTTGTCGTGCCTGTCGGAGTATTGTGGCCGTTTTTCTCGCAGTGCGCGGCTCAAACGCATCAATTGTCGTCGATAGACCTCGCCTGTGATCCTTTCATTCAGTTTCAGAAGCTCATAGTAAACCACACCTAGCTGGTCCCACCATATACAGAGCATGAGCTTGGCGCCATGAATATTTGGCTTGGCCGTCGATGATGATGCATGGCCGGGTAGTCCCCATGATTTTCTTCGCTTCGGATTATCGTAACGTATCCACTTTTCATCGCCAGTCACGATACGATGCAGAAAACCCTTTCTTTTATGTCGCTGAAACAGCTGTTCGCAAGTGAAAAAACGCCGTTCGACGTCTCTCAGCTTCAGTTCGTACGGCACCCAATTTCCTTGCTTTTGGATCATTCCCATGGCTTTCAAATGCTTGGAAATGGTTGTTCGGTCAACTCCCAATGCTTCAGCAAGTTCTTCTTGCGTTTGACAAGAATCTTCATCAAGCAAAGTCGCCAATTCTCGATCTTCAAAGATTTGCGGCCGCCCGGAACGCTCCTTGTCTTCCACGTCGAAATCACCGCTTTTGAAGCGTCGAAACCATCCGCGAACACTTGAATCATCGACACAACCTTCTCCATAAGCCTCCTGAAGCAATCGATGCGTCTCGGCAGCAGATTTCTTCAAATTGAACCAATAAAGTGAAACTTCCCGCAAATGACGTCGACTCGGCTCAAATTTCGACATTTTCACGATATCAAAAATTTATGATGCGAAAAAATTTTAACTAATGTGTTAGTATGGAATTGTTGACAAATGAATAAGCTTTGATTATGACATATGTAACCATTGAATACTCGCACAGTATTGGTGGCGCCATATCTTACAAAAAACGGGAAAGACTTATTCACACTCCTAATATGTATATTGTACATATTATATATACACATTTGAAATACGGTTTCAAATTCAGTCACAGAAATTTTGCACGTATGTATTGATATTGTATTTTACATGAATATATATATGTATTTATAATAACGGAATTATAAGTAACAATATAATTATAATTTTACTTATAATTTCACATATATTAGCAATATGCGCTATTTGTTGCCTAAAATGTAAACATACAAAAGAGAACAACTTTCTCTTTTTCTTGGGAAATACGCTGGTATTTCAAAATTGAATTAACAGCACAGTAAAGGATAAATTTAGTAATTACATAAATAAAAGTAGAAGGTCGAGGTCAAATACCTCTTAAACTTAGTGTAAAACAATTGAATTGTACTTTTGTCGACTGCCCATATACAAATTAATAAATATTTTTTATTGGTCTTACAGTCCAATCAATTCAATCTAAAAATAAAATAAAATTAAAAATAAAAATAAAAAATAAAAATAAAAATAAATAAAAAATAAAATAAAAATTAGAAATAAAAATTAAATTAAAAATTAAATTAAAATTATAATGACAGTCAGACTGTCCTTGTTTACATTATTACGTAGCTCACATATTACTTCTGGTTTAATAGAGCATTGTTTAAAGTTTTTACATTCTTTTGATTTTGTGAATGTGGATATTTTGGAACATGGTATTAATAATAAGTATAAACGGGAGAGTCTTGAAAGTATTCACATTTCCAGGAATCGAAATAATGTGAATTTAATGTTGTTGAATTGAGCCTGGTAGATTGGACAGTGTTTATCATTCCTTATTAAATTGATTGGTTTTGGACAATTTGTGTAGAGGGGGAATTTATATTTAATTTACTAAATTTGGTAGTGGGGATGGGTATATATAGATTTGAATATAAGGTTTAGATTAGTCCCTGTTGAGGAACCGTAGCGAGCTCGAAACTTTGGTCAAGTCTTCAATTAGGTAAGGGTGTTGGGAACAGTCAGACTGCACTTTACTAACAAAGAATTTTTTCAGCTAATATTTTATTTTCAGATTAGTCTACAGGGATGAATGTAAACAAGGACAGTCTGACTGTCATTATAATTTTAATTTAATTTTTAATTTAATTTTTATCTTTAATTTTAATTTTATTTTTTATTTATTTTTATTTTTATTTTTTATTTTTATTTTTAATTTTATTTTATTTTTAGATTGAATTGATTGGACTGTAAGACCAATAAAAAATATTTATTAATTTTTTAAACTTAGTGTGTTTACATATAAGATAAATAGCCTTTTCTGAAAATCATTACATACATTACCAGTTATTCGAATATAAATTATTTCTATAGAATTCATATATTATTTACATATTATTTTAAATTACTGATATTATATTTAAATTTATACGAATATTTCTCATATGCTCCATATATATATCTTATATACGTTTAACTGATTTTTGATGTTCTGTCTGTCCTTTCTCGTCACTCACGTCCCTAAATATTTATTAACTTATTATATTAAATATGTATCGTTTCTTCTCTTATTATGTGTAAAAGCACATGAATACAGTATCGTCCCTGCCCCTTTCGCACCTTTCTATAATACTACATATAACCCTCAGAAGAACGTAAAAGATGGTTTTATTTTAAATATCTACTTTCACAAATAATTTATCAGGATATTCAGAAGAAACAACACACATATATATATATATATATATATATATATATATATATATATATCAATCTGGAAATTAGAAGAGATCAACGAAATCATCAGCATTGCAAAACATAACTGAAAAGCGTATACAACAATAAGTATACTACACTCAGTGTATACAGGACACCTTTCCCCTTGATATAGATATCGCTTCCATTTTTCTTAACCATTGCTACAGCCAAAGCATAAAATACTTTCTAAAATATACATACTCTCTAAAGAAAAAAAAAGAGAAGAAGAAGTTGGCTCAGAGCAGAAGAGCTTCTCTCTCTTTCTATTTGACAGATAACCTATATGCTTGCCATATAGGTACACAGGAAGCATTTTGAAAGAGAATAATTTGCAGGAAGGAATTGAAATTTCTCAACTTTATAAAGTGGACATGGTTAAGGATATTCACCACAATGGTGAAAAATAAATTTTAAATAATTTTATAGAAAATCAAGGATTTCTAGCAAATAATAGCTCATGATAGCTTGTCTGTGGCCAAGTACAGTAAGAATCTTGTTAAACAAAAAAAAAACAAGAGCAAATACCGCCAATTTCTATTCATCTTTTGAAAACTCCCATTTAATTATTTAAGTAATTGATGAGTATGTATATTTAAACTATTTATTTCAACAAATAGCTGCTGGGAGCAGTATAACAAAACACACGCTTAAGCACAAGAACATTTTGATAGTGTACGTGTTCTTTCTATTTTCAGCTACTATACATTAAACTGTAAATATAGAATAATAATAAATAACATTAAATAACAACAAGAATAAGCAGTTAGATGAGTCTTTAGTGATATCGACACCATTATATTATAACAGCTTTGTAATAGAATACAAGATAATATAACCAGTATATAATAATCCAATTAGAGATTATTACTATAAATATTATAAATCATAATAATACAATTACTATAAATTATATTAATATTTGCTAAAATAATATTAATGATTATAATGTAATGATAAGATAATAATAAGGCAGGGAACCACATAGCAAGACATATATATATAATAGGATTAATATATATGAAATAACCAAAAATTAAAAAGAACCAGTGATTGTATACAATTGACAGACAAGTGATTGTATAAACTAGAGTGAATGGTTACATAAAAACTAAACGTGTAAGCAGAACAGAGTGACATCAAAATAATAATAATAATAATAACTAAATAAACTTAAATAAAACAAAAAAAAAGAGAGAAAATCTATTACCTATATTTTTATATTTGTAGCATGTTATTAACATGCAGCATGCTATTAACATTTTAATTGTTAATAAATAAACCAACGGGAAGAAATTATAGATGAGATTTTAGATGTCTTTTCCTTTACTAGTTAACTCAGCGTTACAAAAACAAATTTTTTTATCTCTTTTTCTTTCTTTTCAATAAGATTTATGTGGATTTATTATTGTCAGTCAGGAGTACTGTACTCTAAAATATGTGTAGCAGAGAACAACCGCAGTAACGGATAAAAATAATAACCATAGTAATACAACAATAATTCAACTTAAAATAAAATAGTGATGCAACAATAATAATAGTATTAATAACAATAATAATAACAACACTAATAACAGTCAACAATAAATAAATTTTTACATGAACATTCTTTTATTATCAACAAATTTGGAATTACTGCTTCACTATCAAAATAAACCAGTTTTAAAATTTTTTCTTACTCATTAAACATTTTTTTTTTCTGCTTCACTTTTAGAAAAATTTTATATACTATATAATAATTGTCAACAACTTAATTATTAAAATAATTATTTTACAATATAATAATATAATAATTATTTTACAATAATTAATCATATTATTTACTTATCATATACTTACTTTACATATTATTTAATTAATCATAATATTTACTTTTATTAGCTATTTACAGAAGAAATTACATCCAATTCTTACAATTAGCATTTTTTTTATGATCACGAAAATTTTACTACGATATATACTTGGCCCGTTACTACGTATAACAGCTCATTCTTTTACAAGTATAGACGATGAGTACCAAATCGACAGGAAGAAGAAAAATTTTCTACGGTTTTGTTGGAAATAACAATTTCCAGAAAGAAAAGAAAAATACTATTTTATCTCCTTCTAGGAAAATACGCTTTTTGGTTTTACCCCAAACACATATAAACAAGAACACGTCGAATAGCTGTTCTTACATTTTTACTGTACATATACTGTTGTCGTTTTTTTATTTACTTTCGTATCGTTGTATCGTACCCTTTTTGAGAACCTGACTAAGGAATAATGGAGCTCCCGCAAGAAATTAGAAGTGATATAGATGAGGAGAGAGCAAGGCTTAGCAGCGTCTATGACAAACTGCAAAAAGACGCGCTGCTCACAGAAGCCGAACAAAAGTAAATACGAATAGACGAGGACCCAACCATACTAAAAGACAGACTACTGCGCTTCGAAATGCGGCGGCGCTTTGGACCATAAGCAGCAGAATGGCACGCCACAGATGACGAAGCAAGAGAGACAAACCGAGAGATGACGGAATTATCGAAAGTCTTGAGTTCCACCGCACTTGACCACATACAGAATGAAGCAGATAATATCGATACTGCTGAAAAAATAAACCCTACAGAACCCCATATCGCCACCATGGCACCGAGCTGGCCTAATACCGCTCCGTACATGGGATACCCGCATGGGCCATGGCCATCACCACCGTTGCACAGCACGAACACCACTGGAGATAATCATCTCCCAGCTGCTGCCAGCAGCTGGCAACATCTGCCTGGAGGATGGCCATATGTTCATCCGGAACTGTTGCAGCAGTACGCCACGATGCCACACATGGGTATGCCCGGCCCAACAGCTGGAGCGCAGCCCACGCGTAATGCAGCACCAAGAACATCGAATTACACCAACACAAGCCGACCCTTCGAGAACACCTATCTGAAGGAAACGCGGACTGAACAATTGCTGCGCCAGTGGAAGGTGCAGTTCATGGGAGCCCCTCGCGAAGACGTGGAGGAGTTCATCGATAGGATGGAAAAGACGATGAACAGTCTTGACATCCCGGCGTCTGACATCTTGAAACTGATTCCAGGGATACTGGGCGGCTCAGCCCGCATCTGGGCCAGACCCCTATACAAACAATGGCGGACCCTGGAAGAATTAAAGACAGCGCTGCGCCGTCAATTTCGACCTATCGACTACACTCTACGCCTCGAAGAGGAATTGCATGACAGAACGCAAGGCTCGAAAGAGTCCATCGGCTCATATCTCAGAGGCATACGCGTCCTGCTGAACAATATGTCACCTGCACTAACACTAGAAGCGCAGCTTGACAGAATATATAAAAACTTGCGTCCATCGTATATGGTAAAGATCAATAGAAACGAGTTCCAGTCCATCGACGAGCTGCAATTACTGGATTAGCAAATCGAGCTGAAGAGCGAGCTCACGAAGCGGTACAAAGAACCGCTAGCACTAGATGAATGCATGGTGAGCACTGCGGCCTGCTCTCCGTCAGAAAGGGCAAATCGACGATCGAGGCTAGCGGCAATCGATGATGAAAAAACAACGGCCCCGAAGAAAACGGTCACAATAAGTGAGCCATCCGCTGCAGCTGACACCAGGGGTGATATCGTACGATCGCACTCCCACAACTCACGGAGTGATACCAGAAGAGACAGTCCGTCTCCCATAGTCAACAGGGAAGCAACGGCAAAACGAACTGAAGAGAGATAGCGACAAAGAAGTTCATCGCCACGGTATCGTCACCGTCCCCCTACCATAGAAGACCACCCTCCTCACCTAGATACCCCTCACCTGTATCGGCATCACGTCCCAGCAACCCCTCTCCATCCCCGCCATAACCGTCACAGATACCCCTCTCGAAGTCCACCACGTAGCCAAGACCGTGAATCACGGAGAAGGAGAACACCTGACCGTCAGTACCGATCACCTAACAGAGACGATCACAGGTACCAATCGTACAGATCGCCTGATAGAAGAGATCGGGAAGGACACTGGAGTCGAACTCGATAATCCCAGCAACACGACTCCACACATCACCGCCGATGAATACGACTGCCCCAGAGCCAGGGACGTGACTAACACACATCCCAACATCAAGGCATCTGAGGAAGAAAATAGATTCTTCCTCAACATTGAGCTGATGGGGAAAATATTCCCAGCGCTGATCGACTCTGGCACTCGGAAATCCTACGTAGGCCCGGGTCCAGGCAAACTGGTAAAATCGCCCCCCCCAACGCCGTACCAACTCCCAATAATTGGAACGTCACTAACGACGACAATCTTTTCCAGCGAACACGCGACAAGCAGAAGAAGAAGAAGTAAATCGCAAGAACGAAAGTGAAATGCTTGCGAAAACAACGCAGAAGCGAGCGTTAGAGACCTGATTATGTAGTTAGGATAGGATTTATAATAATATTAGTTATAGTTTTTTCACGTAATAATGATTTACATTTTGCTAGGATAAGTCACGTTAGCAGTAGGTTAGAATAGAATTATATCGAGTCACGGCGTGCAAACGACGACCAAACTCCACACCAGCAGGTGCAATCATATTTTTCGTTTTTTGTTATTCTAGATTACTTTTCTATTGTTTCTCCTTTATACCCAAACGAAGGGTAAACCAATGGTCGTCGTGCTTCCCCAAATCATGTATAATCTCCTACCATGTTTTCGTCAAAGAATGTAAAATCCCGTACCGTATTTCGCCAATCATGTATTATTTCCTACAGTGTTCCCCGAAGTATACATGCAACATTCGCGTCTCGTTCAAACTCCTTCGCGACCACGCGCCCATCTGCAGTTTGGGAGGGGGAGTTTGTAACCGCCCGAATGGCGGTGGTAGGTTAGAGCGCTCGTGTGAATCCGCAAGTGTTCGTGTGAGTTCGCGAAACGATACGCGCGAGCCGCGAGGGCGCTGGAAGCGCAACTGTACATATGAAGTTCGGAATGAACTTCACTTGCACTTTCTCTTTCGTCCCCGGAAGTCATACCTTTTCGACGCACCTTCGTTTCGTACCGCCTTGAATTACCGTTCTCGTGTTTCGTCTTTCGTTCGTTTCGAACCATATAGTTTAGGTCGCCATTGTAGCTTCCTTTGCGGTAACGAGTTACAAGTTTGCCTTGGCGTAAACTTCGTGCGAGCACATCGAAGACGAGGAAAAGATACGCGGCGACATCCCCGCGGCAACCCCGGACAGTGAGAGCACTAGCGCCTACGCGCTACCGTCGCGAGCCAGCGACGCCATCAGCGGCTACGAGCCGCAGCCACGCGCGACCGCGCGAGCCATCAGCGAGAAGAGAGAGAGCGCGCACCCGGTCGCCCTGACACCAGCGAGCACCAGCGAGCATCGGCGAGCTTTCGGCCAGCGACAGCATCGTCGTCGTCGGCGGCAAGTAGCCTTCTACTTTTGTTGTAATTATTCATGCGTGCATATAGCTAGGCTCCTGGCCCACGGCCGCGCCCGCTTAATCTCAATTGTTAGGTTATATCGTGCGTAGCCACGTAAATTCTATCGTTATTTCATCTTGTAATTTTATGCGGTAGTAAATGATTTCGCGTGTGAATTGCATGTAACCTATAGTGTGTAATCTTCTAATGTACCGTCGTTCCCACGTGTGTTATATCGAGAGCGTCCCGTTCCGTTTCCCCCGTCCCTGAGTAGTTTGTACGATTACGTAGTTTTATAAATAATTAACGTAGCGTCGCGGAACACGCAATCAGTACATAGCGTATGTACTACTCTATTGTTGTAAATAGTCTGTTTGTATAAATAAATGTTAATATTGTCATAATCCGATAAAGCGACTCGCATAGTTCATTTCTCGTTCCCCGTCCCCTTTCCAGCGGAGTGCACAACCAGCAGCGTGGAAAAGTCCACACACATACACACGAATAGTAAGTAATAACCCAATTTTGGGGTTACAATATATATTGTATAAAATGGTCACCAAAATAACTTTTTCAACTTTTTGAAGTTGTCGCTATATTGAAACAGCTTTTTATACAGAAGCGACGATAGGTAAATTACGGTCAATTATTTATAGAAATATAGATTTTTATATATAGAGTACTTTTTTACTTAGATATTATTGAATTGTTTACGAAATCGGTTAAATTATTATCTCGGCGAAGCCGTGACGGGGGATGCTAGTATATATATATATATATATATATATATATATATATAAATAAACGGAATATTTTATTATTGTTCAATTACTGTATATATAATGTTCTATTTACACACACAACTTACATGAACGTGCGCGTAGAGTCAACATACAGGTCAAATCGTTTCTACTACATATTTTAAGGGATTGTTGATTTTATGAATGATTTTTATTTATTATGACTACTATAAAGCATTTAAAAAGTATCGCATTGAGAACAAAATATTTAACGCAACTTAAGAAGCGCGATACTCAATTCGTATATTTTATTACGAAACCCATACTAGTACATTAGTTACATAATTGGTATACGTATAATCTGTAGCGTAGTGGATAATGCATTAGCTTGAAAAGTAGAAGGTCGTAGCTGGTCGTAGGTTCGATTCCGGTCGGTTGAATGTTTTTTTAAGCAAAATAAAATTATTTTATTATAAACAGCAATAATTCATAATAATATATGTAATAATGTAATCCCGAGATTACATAGAGAGATTACGCAGTATATATATATATATATATATATATATATATATATATATATATATATATAGAGAGAGAGAGAGAGAGAGAGAGAGAGAGAGAGAGAGAGAGTCAGAGAGTGAGTGAGAGAGTAAATGAAATAATTTAATTAATTGAATAAATTAATTTATTAACATTGTATAAATTAATTAAGTAAGTTAATTTAATTAAATAAATTAAAGTACTTACCTATGTTCAGAATTATGACTTGCACAACTTATAGGAAACAGTTAACAGATTTTGATACAATTAATAGTTTGCAAACTATTGATAAAATAGAAAAAAAGGCTTTTCTTACTATTATGTAACAATTAAACCTGTTCCCGGTTTATGATGATTCCGACAATTTATGCTTTTATTACACGCTTCCTGATCTAGAATTTTATGAAAAAAAATTGATATTTCAAAAATGTTGGCAATTCGCACATGTTTTACCTAATTTACCTCAACTAGAAATCGTAGAAAATATATAGGAGAAACGTTAGAAATATTTTATCCAGATAAACTTTGAGCGAATTCTAATGATAGTCGAAACAATACGTAATTTTTTTAACATTATAAAATAAAACTAACCTTTCGGTATTTTTCGGCAATCGATGAAACAATAAAAATGGATCCTTTTTTTGAGTTTCGGCAATTATAATAAGCACAGATTTGACGGACAGACATGCTTTATTCTTATATTATATTGGATAAATTTATCAATTACGTATCAGAAATGATATGCTACGAATAATTAAAATAAAATACTTTTCTAAAATACTATGCAAATGCTACAATAGATACTTCACTATACATTAATAATTTAACATACTGTTCGCGCTTTTTTTATTAACAGCTGATTTATATACATTACATATATATATATATATATATATATATATATATATATATATATATATATGATATATATATATATATATATATCAAAAACGAAAGATAATATATTATTGCTCTTGAAAATGTATTAATAAGGTTAATTCCAATTCGTTGAAAATGTATTTCATCTCCACGACGTATCATAATTCTAAAATTTTTAATTAAGAATTATTGAATCATACTTAAATTAATAAACTTGAGTGACTAATTAATTTTATTTTAATAAACTGTTAAAATTTTTTTGCAAGTTTATGAAAACAAAAATTAATTTAAAAAATTAAAGTTCATTATTTCAATTATCTTTGGATAAACTTTAATATAAAATTTCGGAATGAAAATGGTATATACGTCTGGGCATATTCACCTTTTTGAGCACATTAACTTTAATCGAAGTGCACACGTATATCTTCTCATATATACGCCTGTGTGCCTTCGAATGTAGCTTGGCTAGTTTCGAGCCTGGAGTTCCCTCCACTAGTTCGGGATTATTAAGCAATTGAAGAGAAATGAAGATTTATTTAAGGTATAATAAAATGTATAAATAAAATGAAGGTTTATTTAAGAGTTGGCTACGTTAATTTATATAGACTTAAGTCCAAGGCTCTGTTTAGATATGAATTCCCTTCGTTTTGAAGGAAAGAGGTATCTACCTCGGCCTACCAGCCTAGTTCCCTATTAGAGAGAGAGAATGTACGTGTGTATGTAAAAAAAGAAAAGGGGCACATATAGTCCTACCACGTAGGAGGACCAATCACCTCCCCGGATGATGGAAGATGTGATACAGAAGAGAGAAGAAGAAAACAAATATAGTAATTAATTTGTAAATGATTTTTATTATACTTACTTGAAGAGAGAGAGAGATGGCTGATGATGTTCTAGACTGACACTGACTGATACTGCTTACTGGACTGAGACTGCGACTGCCTTTTTGTGGAAGAATAGGGGCTTTATATACCCGATTTTTCCATGATCATCCGCAATCCCTCTCTCTGCTCCTCGTTTTTACAGCTTATTTTATTGCTTTATTTACTTTGCTTATTTTTAGCCTTAATATTAATATAAACAATTAAATTTTATTATAAACATTCATTATAATTTTTGTGTTAAATATTTCTTTTATTAAAAATGTGGTTTAATTGTTTAAAGTATTAATTTTACTGTAAATTAAACATCAAAAATTGTACACTAGCGCATCGCTAATGTACATATTGCGCTACCTATGAGACCTTCGTCGGAAAAACATACGCTTCTGACGTATGATCTTGCGCAAGCCAACGTCTTATTTCGGCGGTATTACGAAGTCGTTTTCCTCGCCCAAATAAGATCATGACATGCTAAACGAAATTTAGTCATTTTAGCTTCGATTTTTATTCTACAAAACTTTATTTTTTTGTATATATTATTATATGTATATATTTATATATATATATATATATATATATATATATATATATATAAACATAATACATAATAATACACATAAAAATCTATATATATATATATATATATATATATATATATATATATGTTAATACGTATTATAATACATTGTACTTATTTTCATATATATATATTTATACGTATTATAATACATTGTATTTATTTTATGTATATATATTTATATCTATTATTATATATTATACTTATTTTATTCTGCAGAACTCTAGCTTACGTTTATATATATATACATGTGTACAAATATATATACTTTTAATATTTATCTGTAATATATTTTTACTTGCTTAATAAAATTAATAATATTTTATTATAATTATTAGTTCGATGTTACAGAAATAAAAAAATTTTCAAAGAATTTGAATTAATGTTAACAACTCATTTTCATCAGGGACATGTATTTTACTATTTACAAAGTAGATATTAATAACAGTGAATATAATACATTCACGTTTTAATAATTAAATAATTTTTTTTTATTCAATATTACTTGGACTATACAGGAGCTGTTTTTGCAGAATTTATTCATTATCAGAATTGCACATCCTGCATATGAATTTCATAAATGGCGGTTACGGCCGGGGAACTGGGGTACTTGTATGAGTGCCACCTGTATTTCGGGGAACATTACTAATTATCAATGTTCCCCGACAGTAGATACCCGCGTGCCTATGGGCTTTGTGCTTCTATAACCGTCTATCTTCGTTGGCACCGGGAACGTGCGCCCTCAATAGGCCCAACTGCTACACTGACGCTCAAACGCACCGTCACAGCTACGTCTGCAAACATTAGTGTGCGCAATTTCCTACATCACGAGCTGTGATGTAGGCAATAAATATATATAGATATAGTTGTACGCTTCTGTTCAATGCGACGTTGCTGTTTTCGTTTGAATCCTACAGAGACTAAGAAAAAATATATCTAATATGCGCACGACTATCAGAAAGCAATTCAGACCCCAGCTCCAGTGCCAGCTTCATAATGCAGACGAATTTTTCATTTTGCAAAAAATGAAGTCTTTCCTTTCTTCCATTGTACAATTTTCAAATTGAGTCTTATGATTTTGTGCTAAAATAGATATTCCATAATTAGTTTAAAAAATTTATTTTTAATATTTAATGCTTATATAATATTGTAGAAAATAACTCGTAGGAGCAAAAAGAGATAATCCATTAGTTGTATCCAATATGAAAAATATAAATAATAACATAAATCAAAAATGAAAAATTAAATTCAAGCAATTTAATGCTAAAATAAAATAATATAAAATGAAAGTGTAGAAATTAAAAAGTTATACGTTATCTAAATTATAACTACAAGATATAAGATTTACATTGTATAACCAAGTATAACGTTTTACAATAGGATAGAATTTGAAGTTTTGTATTTTCTATAATATGCATTATCAATAAAAAAAACGTATAATTATTTTAAATAATTATAAGTAATGACACGAGCTTAAACATATTTTCAAAAAATGCGAGAATGGCGTAGATTTTAATGTTAACGTAATTCATCGACCCATGTCTTTGATACTACATATTAAATATAATTCATAAATCACATACATTATTCCTAGTTTCTTGATTATAAATATTATAGAAATTGATAACAAAAAAGATTTTGAAACCAATTGAATAAAAAACTATAAATCAAATCAAAATATAACACTTATTTTCCATGTAATTTTTCTATAAAAGAAAAAAATAAAACCGAATACAAAAAATCAAAAACATTAGTTATCAAAAATGTAAAAAAGTACGAAATATCAATAGACTACTGTCGTATAATACACTGCTTATTATCTGTATCTAAACTAAAAGTCTAAAAGATTTACAGATATAAATATTTTTAGTTTACTGATTAAAAATCTACCAATGTGTTATTATGAGTTAAAATAATAGTAATAAACGGCATTAATTAATAGAATATAACTTATGTTTTATATAAAATTGTTTGATTGATAGATCTTTTAAACATAAAATTTTTTATGTAAAGCTGATTCCGTTAACTATTTTAGAAACTACGATATTTAGAAACAACGTTCGGAGATTTCTACTATAATTTTCAGAATTAAATAAAGTATCATAATCGTTCGATAATATACATATGTAAATCAGATAATTTATTTTTAACAATTTCTTCAATAGATAATTTTTTCATAGGTGAGGTTATATCCACAATCACTATAATATTATTAATAAACAAACAGAATAATTTCGTTATTAGTTTATACAGAAAATGATTCTATTCCTTAGACCAATCTTTGTGTTAAATTGGAATTACAAGAATTGTTGAATATATCAATAAGTAACAATACAGAGTAGATTAAAATAAATATATTAGGTTGTCAAATATCTCCCTTCCGCATTTTTGTCTTATGAATTTCGCGGCTATGTACAAAGCACTACAGAGCTCGTATATGGTAATACTACACATCATTTGAAAGGTCTTGACACAACGTACAAAACGATGCTATGCATGATTAATTTGGATATTGCGTTCAAAAGTTATAGATGTGTAAACATGGAATTCAATAACGCCGAAATTCGCGCTATTTTAAAGTTTTCTTTCGTCAAAGGCAAATCCGCTAGAGAAACGTTCCGTGAGATTAATGGTGTTTTGGGGGATGGCACGCTCTCACTTCAAACCGCAGAGGAATGGTTTCGACGATTCAGAGCCGGTGAAAACGACACCATAGATAAGCCAGACGGCGGAAAACCTGTGGCGACGAATACCGATCAAATCATGGAATTTATCGAGCTAGACCGGCATGTGGCGTCTCGTCACATCTCCCAGGAGATGAAAGTTAGTTACAAAACCATTTTAAACGATCTGCAGAAAGCTGGATACAAAAAAAGCTTGATGTTTGGGTGCCGCATAATTTGACGCACAAAAAACTTTTAGGCCGAATCAAGGCCTGCGATGTGATGCTGAAACGGAACGAACTCGACCCATTTTTGAAAAGGATAGTGACTGACGACGAAAAATGGATAACATACGACAATATCAAGCAAAACGGTCGTGGTCCAAGGCCGGTGGACCGTCCCAAACAGTGGCCAAGCCGGGATTGACGGCCAGGAAGGTTTTGCTGTGTGTTTTATGGGGTTGGAAGGGAATCATCCACTATGAGCTACTTTCATATGGCCAGACTCTTAATTCTACCATCTACTGTGAACAACTGCACCGCTTGAAGCAGGCTATCGATCAGAAGCGTCCACAATTGGCCAACAGGAAGAGTGTAGTGTTCCACTAGGACAACCCCGGACCACACACTTCGTTGATGACTCGTCAGAAGCTACGGGAGTTCGGATGGGAGGTTTTATTGCATCTACCATATAGCCCGGATATAGCGCCAAGTGATTACCACCTGTTCCTGTCCATGTCGAACGCCCTTGGTGGTGTAAAGTTGGACTCAAAAGAGGCTTGTGAAAAGGGGCTGTCCGAGTTCTTCGCAAATAAGGAGATCGGTTACTACGAGAGGGGTATTATGATGTTGCCGTCTAGATGGAAACAGATTATCGAACAAAACGACGCATATTTAAAGTAAATCCGTCTACTATAACACTTTTTTTAAGGATTAAATGAAGAGCAAAAAAGCCGAAGGGCGATATTTGACAAACTAATAAATGACAAGTATGCTGTTTTAATGTGAAGAAAATTAGAAATAATGTATGTGATTTATGAATTATATTTAATATGTAGTCTCAGAGATATGGGTCGATCAATTACGTTAACATTAAAATCTACGCCATCCTCGCATTTTTTTAAAATATGTTTAAGCTCGTGCCATTACTTATAATTATTTAAAATAATTATACGTTTTTTTTATTGATAATGCATATTATAGAAAATACAAAACTTCAAATTCTATCGTATTGTAAAACGTTATACTTGGTTATACAATGTAAATCTTATATCTTATAGTTATAATTTAGATAACGTATAACTTTTTAATTTCTACACTTTCATTTTATATTATTTTATTTTAGCATTAAATTGCTTAAATTTAATTTTTCATTTTTTATTTATATTATTATTTATATTTTTCATATTGGATACAACTAATGGATTATCTCTTTTTGCTCCTACGAGTTATTTTCTACAATATTATATAAGCATTAAATATTAAAAATAAATTTTTTAAACTAATTATGGAATATCCCTTTTAGCACAAAATCATAAGACACAATTTGAAAATTCTACAATGGAAGATTATACATAGAAGATATTTATAGGCTAAAGATAATTATATTTATAGCATATTTGAAAATTTGAAAAGCAATGAAATAACTTTTGGAAAAAATTTATAGTCTACAATTAGCAAATTTTTGTAGATCTATTCACTTTGTAAACATAGATAAATTGATGACAATGCTCATTATAATTATCTCAATATTAAGTTTACTTTGTGAAAGTGAGTTTGTTGCAATATCATTGTTTTTGTTAAATAGAGAAACATTAAATTAAATATAATATAGTAAATCTTTTAAATAAGGAGTTAAGAGGCAAAACAAAATTGCGAATTCAAAATATATAGTTATTGCAATTGCAATGCAACAAAACTCTATACCATGAAATATCAATTTTTTAGTTCTAAATATTTGAAAGATAGAAGTTATTTAATTATGAACTTCAGACAAAGAATACGTTCAATTAATTTTGTTTCTGAAAACGTGCAGATTAGTGAAAAATGCAGGATTTTTTAGGACATTATTAAACATAATAGTATTAATAACTAAAGTAAATATCTTATTTCTTTTTATAATTATTAATTAATAAATAAATTGATCGATTGTGTTACATTTCGTTTCTCTGGAGATTTTCTATAATTTAAAATTTTGTAGATTTATGTACATAATTTCTAAATTTAAAAAATTTATTTAAACAAAATTATACCATTAATAAACCATTTATTCAATATAAGCTATTTATATATTTAAAAAATGAAATGTTTATTTAAATATTGTTCGTATCTAATAAAGTTTTATATATGTTCGTGTCTAATAGAGTATTATTTAAGACAAATTTATAGAAAAAAAAAATATATATATATATATATATATATATATATATATATATATATATGTTGTATATCACAAACTTAAAGGTTAAATTTTGTATAGCCAAATTCATCCGTCGGAGCCCGTAATTAAATAAATTCCATGTATGAGAAACATTACTGCAGGCCGTCGTAAACAACGGCGTGTCGTGTTTTTCCAAATTGCCATCTGTCCGGAAGGTTACAGTTATATGACTTATTGGTAACACGAAATTGAGAGTAAATAAATAGAATGTAAAGGCGCTCCCCACCAAAACAAAATAGCCTCTGAAAATTTAGAAAATAAAGACGGATTGGCTGTGTGATTTTGTAGCACCGCCTTCAGAATTATTGTTCCGCTCTTAGCGAAATAACGTGTTAAATTGATTGTGAAAATAACAGCAGATTTTTAATAGCCGTGAAACGAACAACATATAGTGTACTTCTTGTAATTTGTGTTAGTAAATTGGTAGTGTTAATCTAAGTGAAAGTTCAAAATTTAGTTAATTATTTCTTTCCAAATTTACTTAAAAAATGAAAAGGGATTTGGTTAAAAAATATTACTCATTGGTGATTAATGTTCACCTATGAAATGAGTGGTAGTAGAAAGTATCTTTCGCAAAATTAAAAAAATAAAATATTTTCATTCACAACTACAAAACAAATATAGTAAATATTTTTTTGATGTACGAAAACTAACATTTTTTAAAGAAATTCGATTCTTATTCATTTGAAAAATATTTATTTGTTTTAAAGAAATATGTTTTAAAAGTATAATGTTGAATTTCGTATAATTCAAACAAAATAAAAAATGGAACTGTAGTATCTTAACTTATTAGACCGTCATTTTCGTAGTCTTAAACTATGTAAATATACAATATTTAGTATCTTTCAATAAAGAATAATTATATGTAGATATTTTTATACGTATTATATAATATCTATACATATATACATAATATTATATTTGAATTGTACGCAGCGCAAACGCAAAATTTCTGCTGTTCAAATTTACATATATAATTTTAAATGTGAAGAATCTCTTTATAGGTGTAATCACCGGTAGTTACGCGTTACATGCGAGTTGCGATGAAAATCGTCCATCAATAGTTATAGATCTTATCAAAATATATTATTTAGACTATACGTCGAATTACTACAATGAGCATTTCACAAGAAAAATGTATTCGGAGGTATTTGTATTTCATATAAACATATAATTGTTCAGAGGATTCCGAGACACAACTGTTGAACTTTTCTCCTGAAATGTATAGTTTGTACCGAAAAAATGTACAGAATAAGAAAATATGTATTTTAATGAGCTCCAAGATTTTGATTTTAATTTTTTTGCAACTTTTTTTATTTTCTATGATAAATTGAGAAAACCATGATTTTTATGAAGTTTTCATAGAAATGAAAATAAATATTTCAATTCGGTTTAAAGTTATTATGATATTTGTAACCCGTGTTCCAATTTAAAATTAATTTCCATTTTAAAATCCAGTATAAAATTTTTCAGAAAAATAGGTTGAGAAAAATAACTTAATACAGCCAAACCACTGCCGATGCTTCAGGAGAACTCCAAGATGAAATTGTTCATTTTTTTGTCCAGAAATATTATCAGAAGATAAAATTATCTATAGGAATATAAAATTATAGATAGAAAATTGCTTACATAGATATTATATAACAGTTTAATAAATCGGTTACATTATTATTTCAAGTAAAGCCAAGACGCCGGATGCTTATATATATATATATCTTAAAATTTATAAGAGTAAATATATTTCGATGGTTTCACGATGAATTTTTGAAGTTAATACTTCTTACAGCGCACCCTACTTCCCTTGACTCGGATGGGGACCAAACTAAAAAATTTTTGGGTCAGCAACCTGAGAGCGTAACAGTGTAAGAAGTAATGAGTGTGTGGGGATTGTGTACAATTGTGTTGTCGAGTACAAACCTACAACGACAACGCGCATGCGCTCTGGCGCGTAACCATGTATGTAGTATAGCGAGCGGCGGCCCCTCCGACTAGATGGAGGGGGCCACGCCATTCCTATTCTGGACGTCGGTAGAGCTGAGTACCCATAGACTCACTCTCACCTATAGTATTGTTATATCTTGTCGTATAATAAATGTTATTGTTAATTAATACTAGTGTATTATTTCTGCCATCCCGATTACAAGCGACGCGTAGGCGGTCGTGCAGTGCAAACCCCTGCACAAATCCTACACTGGTGACCCCGACTCAGAACACGTGCCACGTGGTGACACATTCTGGGAGCAGATCGTATCCGCCAGCATCCACGCGGATAACTACGGAAGAGCTCCGGGATCAGCGGAAGAAAAAAGCACATCGCAGCACGTGGCCAGCAAGGACAAAGGCCACGCGGCTGACAAAGACCGCGCAACGACAAAGGCCACGCGGCGGACAAAAATCCGTGCAGCAATAAAGGGCGGCGCACAGGCGCGTCCGCACCGCATACCAGCCAACAGCAGCGGTGGCAGGAGCCGCACATACACCTGGTTTCAGCGCCCAGGCGCGACTTCAACAGCAGCGGCGGCAGGAGCCCCGCGCACAGCAGTTGCAGCGCACAGGCGCAACCACAGCACAAGCGGCGTCAGGAGCCGTGCACACCGGGTTGCAGCGTTCAGGCGCAACCACAGCAGCAGCGGCATCAGGAGCCGTGCGCACCGGGTTGGAGCGTTCCAGCGCAACTGCACCAGCATCGAGCAGTGCAAGCCGGGTCGCAACCTACAGCAGTAGCAGCAGCAACGACGTGGCCGAAATCCACGTAAACTTAAAATAGAATGTGCACATAGATTTTCCCTCGGTTCTTTCTTCGGAAAAACGTGAAAATCTCTTGTTCTAAAAAGTATTTTATAAACGTTTGTACACTCATCGCGCGTGGATTAAAGTAAAAATTTTTTGCATTTTTCGTAATTAAATAGTCATTTTCTAACTTTTCGAATGGCGATAAAATTTTGCTCTTGCTGTTCGCTCTGCAAAATCTTGCCACGTGCGATACCGCACGGCAGTTAAAAACAGGGTCGGTCAGATACCCTGAAACAATGCGGATTACCGACAATACCGCATTGCGCGACCACGCGCGCGCACCATGGCGCCGGATTTTCGCCTCCCCGCTTCTTTAGGCGCACAAGAGGACAAAGGGCGCGTCCCAGTTCTGTCAACCATTTAGCGAGCTCAAGAAGCGGAAGTACGAAAAACCCGTGCGAGACGTAAACGAAACGAAAGCTACAAAATTGCAGAGCAAACGGTACGTGCAAGCGTAGTTAGCAAATAAAGATAAAGGCGCTCAAAAAGCAAACACGCCATGCAAATCAAAAGGAAACGCGCCTTCTGGCGAAATCCCCAGTACCTGGGAAGGCGGGTGGAATCAAGTTATTGCAACTGATTGGCATCGTCTGGAGCTAGAACCAAGCGTCGGTCAGACGGACCTCGTGCATCAGCACGCTCCGCAGTCGCACCGGTCGCACCGACGAAACTCGTGCAAACAAGGGCCGTACCCATCCGCACTGCTCACGAGCAGAAAAAGCACGGCGGAGCTTAAAAACGCGAAATTGATCGACAAACGCTTTATCCGAACAAAGGAGAATAAAGCGATACGGTTCTTTACCTCCCCTCTTATCGCAGTGCACACACGCCGGTAGGTAGGGAAGCGGCTCTATCCCGACATCGCCATAGGCGGGTATCTGAGCAACCCCGAGTCCGTTAAAGTCAGCCCCACGACCGAGAAAGGCTGGCTATGAATTAAGTGCACCGAGTCAGGTGCGAGTAAGACACGGAGCGGGACAGCAGACGCGATAGTTTACGCGAATGAGAGAATGGTGTTAACGCATTCGCCACCGAAAAACAACGCGAACAATAACCGCGATACAGCGGAGCTGTTGGAGCTTTGCCGGAGAATCAACCAGCGGTTCGACGTGCTGGCAGGCGAGAACGCGGCATTATGCGACCGCGTCGAAGAGTTAAGCGCTCATATGCAAGAGCTCAACACCCGCGACGGCAACCGCGCGAATAGGCTAGCGGGCCGCGCGCGATCACCCGCACGTGAAAACGCAAACGCGGTACGAGCGGCGGAAAACAACCCGGCGGCAGTCGGTAATATAGTGCAGCCTAATACGAGACCGTGCGACTTTCGTTTTCCGCGTTTCCACACACACGATTGCGACGGATGGTTCCAGTCGTTCGAGCGAATGCTGCAGATATTCCGTATTACCGACGACGCAGAGAAGCTCGGTTCGTTGATAACACACATCGGTCCCGAAATTACCGACACTCTTTTCGAGTGCCTGCAAAACCTCCTCCAGG
The DNA here is from genome assembly GCA_018907035.1 of Sycobia sp. Sy_11. Classification (NCBI taxonomy): domain Eukaryota; kingdom Metazoa; phylum Arthropoda; class Insecta; order Hymenoptera; family Epichrysomallidae; genus Sycobia; species Sycobia sp. Sy_11. Next base: position 56,746 of record JACCIC010000385.1, on the reverse strand, counting down.
AGGGACAGTATAATGCGATCAAACGCGACGTATGCGTACGGTACTCCTTATCGATTGAGGAGCGCATGGAGAGCATATTTCGCAAAACAACGATCCATGATCGCAGGCCCAGCGAAATACTCGCGGAGATGTCTAAACTCGCAGGCGACCAAATACATATAAATACGGTAATGCGATTCTGGCGCTCGCGTCTCCCCGCGCGGATTCAGATGCAGTTAGTTTATGTTCAGGACGACCGCGCACCCGCGTACGCGGACAAGATCTACGAAATAGGACGCAGATGCGACGACTCAAACTCAGCGTCGCACGACGAGTCTAGATCGAGCCGCGAAGCGTGCAGCGAACTCGAACACATGTATGACAAAATCGAGAGATTATCGGGACAGCTTCGCGGCAGACGCGGAGGCGACAGTTAGTCCCAGCAGCGCGCGCCGAAAAGATAAGCTGAACCCGCATATACGCAACGGAGTATGCGACTCGCACTACACTTACGGCGCGCAGGCACGCACTATCAACAAGCAGTGCAAGCGTTATACCGAGTTCACAGCGAAAAATAACGGTTCGGTTAACGAGCAGTAAGCGCCCAGGTCGAGACGCCCTCGGTGCTTGCTTATTCCTCGCGTCTCCACATTAAGGATTAAAATAATAAGATAGTATTCCTAATCGACTCCGGAGCCGAAATATCGGTGTCACCGTGACGACACGCTCAAAACGCCCATATCGAAAACCTCAAGTTGTACGCCGCGAATGGAACGCACATTAGTACTTATGGAGCGAAGAAATTAAACCTCGACTGCGGGTTCGAACACGAGATGTCGTGAAACTTCGTGATAGCCGATGTGGAGAACGCCATTATCGGCAGTGATCTTCTCCGCGGTTTTCACCTGGTTCCCGACCTCAAGATGCTTACTTTAACGCACCAGCCGTCCGGTGCTTGCGTGAAATGCACTACACACTACACACACATTTCTAAAGTAGTCGCGAACTTTACTGTACACACGGTGCCACTGGGCAGCACGTACGCGGACATCACCGTGAAATTCCCCAAAGTTATGGGACTTGAACAGAACACGCCGAGAAAAGACCATGGGGTCTTCCATTATATACAGACCACCGGCCCCCCGTAGGATTTCTCGAACTTCCTCGCCGGGAAAACGGTTTTCTCCAAACTAGATCTTCACGCGGCGTACAATCAGATACCGCTAGCTAAAGAAGACCGCGAGAAGACGGCAGTAATCATCCCCTTCGGGTTATTTCAATATAACGTAATGACCTTCGGGTTGCGCAACGCCGGGCAGACGTTTCAGCGTTATATTAACAGTGCATTAGGCGGCCTTCGGTGCGCGTTCGTGTTCCCCGACGACATCCTCATCGCTTCGAGCAACGAAGAGGAACACAAACGCGACCTCGAGAAGGTACTTAGTAAGCTAGAAAAGTACGCGCTGCGTCTCAACGTTAAAAAATGCAGTTTTGGGCAGGCAGAGGTAGAGATTCTCGGGCACACAATTCACACTACCGGTTTCAAACCCACCGCGGAAAAGCTCGACGTGGTTAGAAACTTCCCGAAACCCGCGACCATACAGGACATTAGGCGATTGCTCAGCCTAATCAATTTTTAAAACGGGTGTATTCCTCACGCGGCCGAAATCCAGAAACCGCTCACGAAGTACCTACAGGGCGCGAAAAAGAAAGATAATCGCGCTATCCGATGGTGCCCTGCAGCCGAGCAGGCGTTCGAGAAATGCAAACAGCCTGTTCTCGACATCGCCGAGAATGGATTTCCGGACGAAGACGCGGAGATCCGGCTCGTCACCGACGCATCCAATACCGCGATGGGAGCTGCGCTCGAGCAAAAGATGGGCGAACAATGGCGACCTCTCGCGTTTTTCTCACGAAAATTTAACAACGCGCAAGCAAAGTACGCCACGATCGACCGCGAACTTACCGCGATCTATTACGCAGGCAGGAAGTTCTTTTATTATCTAGAGGGGTGTGAGTTCGAAATCGTTACGGACCACAAACCTCTGATGTACGTGATGGCGCAAAACCAAGATAAAGCTCCGGCGCTACGTTGCCAGCAGCTCAATTACATCGAGCAATTCAACACGAAGATCGTGTATCGTGCAGGGAACGAGAACGTAATTGCCGACGCGCTGTCACGCATAGAATCATTTCACATCCCCAGCATGTTTAACTGCAACGACCCGTGGAACAGGTTCGAGGAGGACGTGGACGCGGTCAGGAAAGACGTGAACGCTTTCCGCCTCCCGACCCTGTTCGACGCCAAAGAACTCGCGAAAGAGCAAGACTCGGATCCGGACCTTTACCGAGTCTTACGCGACCCTCAGCACCCGTTAAAGCTGAGGCAGCTAACTTTCAACGAGGACGCGACCTTACCGTTCTCTTGCGACACTCAAGGGGACACCATTCAGCCGTATATCCCCGAGTCGTTACGCGACGAGGTTTTTAACCTATTTCACGGCATGTCGCACCCGAGCGGGAAGGTCACCGATCGGCTGATACGCCGGCAATACGTCTGGCCGGACATGAGTCGTGAAATAGCGAAAAGATGTAAAGAGTGCGTAGAGTGTCAGCTCTCTAAAGTGGCACGTCACAATAAACCGCTCCCGAAACACTTCGCGGCGCCGGACGCACTCTTTAAGCACATCCACATCCATATAGTCGGACCGCTCACCGCGAGGAGTGACTATCAGTACATCCTCACCATGATCGACCGTTACTCGCGATGGCCCGAAGCCGTACCAATCGGGGACACCACCGCGCGCGCAGTCGCGGAAGCAGTCATGCAACATTGGATAGCGCGATACGGGGCACCGGAGATAATCACCACCGATCAGGGATGTCAGTTCGAGTCCAGACTTTTGGAGGAACTCCTAAAGTTTTCTGGGTGTAAGAGAATTCGTACCACGTCATATCACCCGGCCGCGAACGGCATAGTAGAAAGGTGGCACCGCGACCTGAAAGCCGCGCTTATGTGCCAGGGTGACAACCCAGATTGGCACAGAGTACTGCCGATGGTGCTACTGGGCTTACGCACACGAGTACGTTCCGATATAGGCGTTAGTCCGACGGAATATCTATACGGCACGACTCTGAAAATACGCGGGGCTTTTTGCGTCGACGACGGAGTCGAACCCGACGATAGCGCATTCCTCCGCGACCTTAAAGAATTTATGCACAACGTGCGACCTACGCGAGTCGAACACAAGAGCGCGCATAAGCCAATCGTGTATAAAGAAATGGGCAATGTACGCACGTATTCCTACAGACTAACCCCAATCGACCCATGTTATGCAGACCGTACTCCGGACCGCACCGTGTATTAGAACGTAGCTTGAAAGGTAAAACATTGCGCATCGACGTAAATGGGCGCGAGAAAACTGTGTCCATCGAACGCGTAAAACCCACGCATTATCTCAATGAAGAGATAGTAAATGAGATCGACATCGACTACGACTATTGCGATCACGCAGATCAGCACGAGCACTCACGCGCAGACGAACACCTAGTCATAGATAGGGAGACGGGTGAAATAACAGACGGCGATAGCACTCGCGAGCCAGCGCGTCGAATTAAAGGTATTCTTAAGACGTCAAAGCATCAGCCTTACCCAGACAGCCCCGCTAGAGGCACCCACGAAGCGAGCTCCAACAGCGCTGACAAATACGTCATACCGCAACTACGCGATGGTAACCGACGTATTAAGCACAGACCGAACATTCTCCGTAAAAACACTCACAATGACTCAGGCGCACCGTCCAACTCGGCGAGCTCGCGGCAAAACTCCCACGCAACTAACCAGGTTAAACACATTCGTTTTGCAGGTGAAGAAGCCGGACAGTCTGCCGCTCGGGCAAGTTATTAGCCAGTTGGGTGAAGCGCAAAGGCTCACTGACAGCCTACCGCGAGGCCAGTTTCGGCTTAGCTTCGAGCTAGCCGTGCTGGAACTAGAGAAATATAGGGGCGAATTCACCGCTAAATACGAGGACGAAGCACGTCATATACGTAAAGGCATGCTTAGGACTGTATCCAAGGAAAGTTTCGACCGCGACTACGTTCATCCGCGGTTAGTGATCAACGGCCAGCCGGTACTGCGCCTGTTTTTGTACATTCGCGCACCTGCGACCAAAACGAAGATCGCAAATTACCTCAAAAACGAGGGGTTCGGCGATGTGGTAGTAGAGAAGGCGTTCACGAACGGGCACACGACCACGGCCACGCTCAGCACGAAGAACCTGGAGACGTCGTGCCGCTTGCAAGCCAGGTCCTGCCTTAGCAGCCTTAAATGGCACTACCCACGCGGCACCCCTAGTGCAGTGAGGATTAAACCCGCGATGTTTTCAGCGGAGACAGCGAAAAGAGCGCACCTCCCGCGAGCACCACCACTGCCTATGCTTGTGCAGAAATTGTTGGGCTGCACAGAGGTGTTAGAGTGCATCACGGAGCCGCTCTCGTCCAGCGAGTTCATGAACTTGTATAGTGCCCTGAATTACTCCGAAAATTTCAACGGGTTACGCATACACTTCGACGCAGCGAACTATCGATACAGCGGGCCATCAGCGGTCAACGCAAACATCGTGGAACGCGTGCTACGCGCACAAGCTAGGCGGTTCAACGCTAAAAAGCCGACTCTCGAGAAAATAGATACCACCACACTGCAATAACGGTGGAGGTCGTCAGGCTGATCGCAGACTCCTCTCAGGCGAAGAGCCTGGCTTAAGGACCAGTCCGCGACACCTTCGACGGCATCTTCCACGCAGAGAACGCGGATCACCTCGTAGTTATTAATAATGTGCGCTACCAAGCAGTTAGCCTCACTAACGCGAACTTCTCGAACCTAACCTTGAAATGGTTAACTGCACCAAAGTGTATGTGAAACCCATCGTAGATTTTCTAAAAAACAACAAGCAACTTGCAAAGTTGAACTTTGACAATTGCGCGTACCTAGATAAGGATATGCACATCAACGAAGTATTCGCAGCCGTTTTCTCCGGCGAGAATGTGCTTCAGGCTTTTAGCTTTGCGTATTCGGAGAAACAAGAAGTGCCAACGGGCAACGGGTACAGGTGCCCCACGGTCAAGGAATCGCGGACGCTGCGATCATTCCGCATATGCAACAATCCGTACGCCGAGGACTCCATTCTCGAGATCACGAGTAACGCGACAGCGCTCGAAGAAATCCTGATGAACGGGATAGCACCGCCGGCGAATTTCCACCTCGACCAGTGCACCTACCTGCACACCGCTAGCTTCGATTATTACTCCGGCGCGAGCGAACTACTAATGAACCTGAGTAGCAGGGGCGTAAGGTTGATCAGAGTGAATAATGAGTTAGGCAAGCGGAAAACCAGGGCCCTCAACGAAAGGTTCCTGCAGAACATGGCTAGACACAATCCTCGGTTCCACATGCGTTTATAACGGTGCCGGATTACGATCCCTAGCCACCTGGCGCATCAACTGCGACGCGAGCAGGTTATTATTCACCCAACCGACCAGACTATAAGTGTACAGCGCGGTTACTAAGATAAGACATTATGTAATAGACATAGTATAAGAAGTAGCATGTAAATGTACAGAAATAAAATAGTTATGTATATATCCTCACATCCTAACCTAAAAAAACAGGGGGATAATTATACGACTTTACCGATAGCAAAGTCGCAAAATTAGGGGGGAGTAGTGTGGGGATTGTGCACCAGCACAAATCCACAACGACAATGCGCATGCTCTCTAGCGCGTAACCATGTATGTAGTATAGCGAGCAACGGGCGCCTCCGACTAGATGGAGGGGGCCACGACCGGCACGGCGTGGGCAGCGGCCGCACGCTGCGCCATTCCTATTCTGGACATCGGTAGAGCTGAGTACCCATCTACTCACTATCACTTTTAGTATTGTTATATCTTGTCGTATAATAAACGTTATTGTTAATTACTACTAGTGTATTATTTCTGCCATCCCGTTTACGACCGACGCGTAGGCGGTCGTGCAGTGCAAACCCCTGCACAAATCCTACAAGTGTAACGGAAATGACGTACTTGATCGGTGCTTGTATTCCTTTGCACTGCCGTTCTGTCTCTTTCTCTCACTTGCACTCTCAACCTCCACTCATTTACACCTCTCTCTCTCTCTCTCTCTCTCTGTACCTACCTACTTACCTACCTTTCAGGAGTATATATATATTTGCTATATATGCTCTATATAGCTCTATAGTGTTACGCTTCATCGCGGGAACTAGCACGATAGAGATGTATAGAGCATATGGGTCTGTTCCGAAAGGCCTCCAGTAAGTTGCCCATAAGTAGATATGGCAATGCTGAAATTCATTTTCCTATACTCGCCATCAGAGATAATAACGGGAGATTGCCGACGCTTATGGACGATACTGCAGTAAAAATTGTTGACAAAAAACGAGGGCCTCAGGTGGCTAAAGCGAGGTACTCACCATCTCGTGCGATTTTTCAGATGTTGCTTTCCGAGCTCGTGCAATCGAGGGTGGCGTAGGCTGGTAGCAGGTAGGCTGGTAGCAGGCTGCAATAAAAGATGAACAGCTTATACTGGCAGCGACGTGAAAGAAATTTTATTGCCAGTTAAAACTGTCAATTTCGAAAAGTGTGTTTATTTTAGTATAACAAATGTTCATTTAAATTCTGTTTATATGAAACAAAAACATACACATTTAAAATGAACGATTATTTTGTAACTTTGAAAGAATCGGCTGTTTAAAATAAATAGTTAGGTAAATTAATAAATATTTTTTCATTGGTCTTACAGTCCAATCAAATCAATCGAAAACAATACGTAACAATATCAATACATATCTACATTAACATTGATACATCAATACTCAAAAATAATAAAAATAAAAATTAAATTCAAAATTATCATGACAGTCAGACTGTCTTTATTTACAGTTACCCCCGTAGACTAATCTGAATATAAAATATTAGCTGAAAAAATTATTGTTAGTAAAGTGCAGTCTGACTGTCCCCAACACTCTTACTTAATTGAAGATCCAGTCCAACATTTCGAGCTCGCTACGGCTCCTCATCAGGGACTAAACTAAACTAAACTAAACCAAACCCCATATAAAGTACAATTAAATTATTTTAAAAAGTTATATGTGAATTGAAAGGTATATTTGAAGAGCAAAAAAATATTTGATACATTATAAATACTTTTAAATGATTTGAATATCTAATACACAATACTTGCCTTATTTTATACTTTTATATAAAGTAAATTTAAAGTATGTTTTAGTTGTGTAAGTAATTTTTAAAATTAAGATTTTTAGTGCTGAAGAGTACACCAACCATGGTTCCGAGTTTAGCAATTGTTTCGGCTTCGCTTGAGACAGTAAATGTAACTGACTTATTAACCAGTTAAACAATCTTTATTTATTAAGATTAAGTCCTAATAATAACCGTAATTAATATTCCGATCAGGATTTCTAAATCTTCAACGGCAGATTGTTTGCGTTGAACATTCACTTCCATTTCGTTTCGTATAATACAAATATATTACATAATATATATATATATATATATATATATATATATATATATATATATATATATATAATACAATAAAAATGATCGGAAAGTATGTGAATATAATTAGTATTTCTTGTAATATAATATATAGTGTATATCGTTGAAGATTACGAAAATGACGGCCTAATAAGTTAATGTACTACAATTGAACTCTATATTTTGTTTAAATCCTCATTTCTCATATATTAAAAAAATATTTACTTTATTTAAATTGCGACGATCAGGCTGTATTGCCTATACAGCCTAATACACGCAAAAATTGAATTGCAAATAATTAAAGTTTAAAACCAGGGGACAGCAGAGGTGGGCTCGCGGGCATCGCGAGAGAGACTCGCAGCCGCGAGACAGCCAGCATGGTAAAGATTTCCCGCGCTCCCCACGCCAACGAACTCGGAAGGCAATAGTCTCTGTATTTCGAGTGCCCTATGCTAATTAAATGACATAAAACTCTCGTTTGTGATACTTTTATATTATTTAATATGTGGCACGCATATAAAAGCATGCGTATAAATAAATATGATTATAATTATATATATATATCAATAAGTATATGCGAGCATAACCAAGGACAAAAGTATATAATTAAATATTTTTAAATAATGATTATTATCATTCTAATCTGTTATAAAAATTATCATTACTTTTTTATTATAACTAAATATTATTGAGAAACAGACGTAATTCAATATTAACTATTTAATATTATTTCAAAATGTTCATAATAATGTTAATCACAATTAATTATTTAACATTGTTCTTATTATAATAATTAAACATTGAGCCAAGAGAAAAATATGATTGATTATTATTTATATAATTGTAATTGTAGTAATTTATTATACTAATCATCATGATATTATTATTATAATTATCCAGAATCCGAAAGAATTACATACTGTGACGGGGATCGCAAGCGCCGCTTACGCTTGCTATCCCAAGTCCCTAAGCTCTCTGTCCCATCGTAGCTTTTGTAAATATGTTTATATATTCTCTGTAGTTCACATGTAAATATTTAGCATGTAGTTTTGTTACAGGGCGAGGCACCGATACACTGACGAGGAGCTAATTGAGAAAGAGCGAGAGAGCGGGGAGTGAGGAGAGATCATCGCGCGCGAGCTCGTGAGTAGAGGGATGACCGCCGTGCTACGCACAAGTAAATTTTTGAACGAGAGACGACATTCCTCGAGTTCCGCTGTCGCCTTGATTCGTGAGATTCTTTTCCTGACTATCTTTTGTGCTGTTCGCGCTCTTTGCCGCCCTCCAGTCTGAGGTTCGCGAAGTTTGTCCCGCGAAAGTAGTTGCAGCGCTCGAGCTAACGAGCCTGCCTCTGCCTATGCGGAGTGACCGCCCCATCCCGGGGCTACCGATGAGCGGGAACACCACCTCCCACGTCTGCCGAGAGTGTGCTTCTGTACGTCCAGGGCTTGCCGCCGCCTCCTGCTGTCACCAGTGGACGACAACGACGACTTCGGCGCCACGATTGTAAGTGTCAGCCCGCTATTCTCTCTCTCTGTCTCTCTCTAATAAATACAAATCTAATTCTAATTCTCTCTCTCTATGTCGCATCGACGGCCCTCGACCTGCGCACCGCTCCTTGCGACTCCGCGGATCGGTCAGCGTTCAACGACTCTCGACATTAAAGAGCTATTTTGATTTTACTCCTTTCTCTTTTCATTCTTCTCCTTGACCGGACTGGTCCCCTTGCATGCGACGTTTCAGCTTTCGCGGACCGCCCCTCTCCCTCGCTGAATCGATTCGGGGCTAAGCCCTACCGGGCACATCTTCTGCAACAGCCGTGTCCGCCGTCTTCGTGTTCGTGGCGGACACGCGCACCGTTACATCGCGCCCAACGCGATCTCGGGATCGCACAAACTATTATAGTATATAAAGTTTATAAAAAAATAGATATACATATAATGTATTATATATCAATTTTTTTAAATAGCTAGTGCTTCCGCGAAATTCGCAAGTTATGCGTATAGCTAAAAATTACATTTAGGATATACTCTAAGATTATAGCTACATTGAAAAATACAAATTGTGGAATATTTTGATAATCTTGTTTTACACTACGTAATCATAAATGTATGCTTATACGAATTTATGAATATACATAGGAATCGGTAATGTATATCTTATCACCAAAGATATATGTGTATGATGATTTATTATAATAAATGTGAATAATGATAATATTTTATTTTATATAAATAAAATAAATCTTACACATAGAAAGTCTTACACGACAAGTCAAACTATATATTCGCGACAGGACAAAAATAAAAATTGTGAAGTCGGCGAACTGTGTATATACACATACACAGACCACCGCGACTCTACGCTATACATACTCACGACTGTGTAACGGGTGTACTCACGACTGACGTAAAATTTTTCATTTGCTATACATAGTCACGTCTGTGTCACGGGTTTACTCACGACTGACGCAAGCTTTTTTTTCCTAGAAAATAATAAGATCAAATTTTTTTTCCTTTATGCGTTTTCACTTTTTGGTTTTCGTTTTTGTATTTTTGTATATGTTTGTAGTTTGGTATTTTTCGAAAAAATACAAAAATTAAAATTTTGTTATATTTTCAAAATAATTTTTATTTGTGTGGAATTTTTTTTTTGGAAAATCGAAAATTCGAAAGTGAAAATTTTTGAAAATTTTTGTTTGAAATTTTGAAAAATAAAATTCTTTCAAAATTACAAAGTGACTAAAAATAAACTATTTTTTTACTTTTGTGGTGAGAATAAAATTTGTTTTTTCTTATATATCTTTTTGCGTTAGTCACCTATAATTTTTGCGCTGTCGCTCTCACTATCCACTGTCTCTTGACACTAGAGACTTTCATCATTTGCCAAATAAATGTGTTTTGTTCATTATTATTTTTTCTTCTCTATTTTTGCTCAATGAAAACAATGAATATTAAATAATTTAATAATTAATAATGAAAATAATAAGTAAAATCTATATATTTTATAAATTATTAGAAACAGATGCAATTGAAGGTAACAATTGAGAGATAATTAAATAACATATTAATTATTAAATTAAATAATAATTAATTAAATGTCAATAATTATTAAAATTTTGTCAAATAACAATTAATTAAATTTTATTCAATAATAATCAATTTAAATACTATAACAATTTAATTGACAAAACATGACAAAACATACGAAATTTTTCGTTGGGTGTTCTATCTCGTCGTAACAACCGTCAAGTGACCATCGCTCAACGGATTCGTCACGGGAATTATTTAATTCATTAAATAATTTAATACCCATTAATTAATTAACTAATTAATAAATTCTCTCAAATTTTTTTTTGAAGTGGTTAACTGTTTATTTAATTAATTTCTAGTGTTTTTGCTGTTTTTCCAATTGCTGGAGTATTACCGAGAAATTTATCGTGCATCTAGTTTACTAATTAATTTTAAAATTTATTTAACAATTATAATTAATTAATTTCAAATTTCTCGTCTTTCTTTTTATTTATAAATAAAGAACAAATGTTGTTTTTTTTCTTCTTTCTTTCGTTTCCCGTCAATTAAACATATAACTGATGGCAAATCCTCCACACGACTTTGATGATTGGCTCCAAAGCCTATGCGAGGAGGAGACAGACATCATAACAACGAAGTTGGAATTAAAAAATAATGGTTCCTTATTTCAAAGGGCTGCCAGGCTATACCGTAGACTGTTAGGAACCTATAGCCCGGGAGACTTTATGGAATGCGAGAGTGGAGGCGATGTCATAAAATTAAACGCGCGTAGAGATAACAATCTATAAACAATAATTGTAACCTGGACAATGCGTGACGCAACAAAAACCTATCTCCTAAATAGCATGGAAGCAGTATACACCGAATAAGCTGATAAATCAGCTGACACGCAGCAGGCTCGGGAAGTTAATCCGAGTATAAGCCAAAGATATTGTACAACAACCTCCGATGAGCAGATGCAAAACCCGATCGATTTTAATTTAGCAGAAATCAACAGGCATGTACCACTCGCGTGTAGCACAGCCAACGAATTGCTGATTCAGGCTGCCATAACGACCGTAGCTACGTCTTCGGACTTGTGTGTCACGAACCACATGGCACATTAGGCGCAAATCGCATCTCATACATCAGATGCAGTAGCCGAGCCTCAGGCTGCTATCATGAGATGATCGGACAATTAATTCTGCATTAGACAGCCTGAAGAATATGCTAGAAACTTTCATGCGACAACAGAACAGTACTGTTCTGTTAAGATTTGCATGCATGAAATGCATGCTACGTTGACTAGCATTCAGTAATAGCTAGATAAAACACCGCGAAGCGATCGTGTCACTTTCCAAGACACATACGATTTTCAATACTTGGAAAGCGACGAACACTCTAATAGTAATAGAGTTCCAAGGTCGACCGGCGAGCCTACGCTCTTGGCTCTTTGTCACCCTCGGTACCTAAGGGCCTAGAAGGGGGGATCATCACATGGATCGAGATGTGATCAGCTCGGCCGTTAATATAACGCAAGAGTTCTGCCACGCGGCCCGAAGCTGCTAGGGCGTCGACCGACGCTTCCAAGCTGAGCTGATTAGCAAAGCACAGCGGCGTACGCAGGCCAAATGCGAGCCAACACGTGACTTCGTGTTCTGTTTGTTGACGATCCTAAATCAGTTCGAAGAGTCATTGTCGGACGACAAACAGCTAACTGTCATATACTGTAATCTACTTCCGGAGATACAGAATTTTGTTCCGCGGGAGAAGATTACGAGCGTAAATCGGCTAATCGGGCTCGCTCAAGAGGCCGATTATGCGTTTTATAATATATTATATGTGTCCTCGATACGGAGCGCAACTATAAGCCCTCCTTCACCCGAGGACTGCATAATGCCCGAAGTGGCATTACATGCGGCAGACACGTCTCGGACGTGCCCGAAGCCAAAGATCGCGGCCATGGACGTGAAGCCGTCAGATTTCAGAGCGTTAGTGCGAGAAATCTTGCAAGAGGCGGGCTTTAGAGCCCCCTCTCCTGATTTAGGGGCGCCAGGTGTCGCAGATCTTATGACGAAGAGGAGCAATCGTGACTTACGCCCCAGTTCGCTGGGTACAGGAAAGAACAGAGCGTCGAACCCGCCTAAGTCAAAGAAAAAGCCTCCTTTCAGAGTAAAGCTCGTACGCAAGCCCTTCAGCGACAGGAATAAAGGTCGGACGGCAGGTCCTGATGCACGATTCCTATGCTGGAGTTTTAGTTGGCCAGGCTACACCTTGCGCAGTTGTTCCGACTGCTCGGGAAACGCGAAAAGGAGCGAGTAATTGAGATCCCACTTGCCCCTACGTTCTGTGATATCTCTGAAGGTCAGCACGCAGCTGCGTGGACACAGGGTAATGATGATTGCCCCCTCCTGGTTATAAAGGAGGAGCATCACGACTGTGACTCCGCTGACTTGACCATTAATGTCGATCCCGATCGGTATTCAGGATGGTGGGTACAAGTGGGCATAGGCGACTTTCGCATCCATGCTCGGTCAAGGTCGACCCTTTCCCGGATCTGGCGCTCGACTCGCTACGGGAAAAATTAAGCCGATAATAGGCCAGGTGGCCCTTCTGTTTGCCATGGCAGACGTCGAAATGGAGTTAGACGTCATCATAATTCCAGACTTGGAAAACGACTGTCTGCTCGGTGCAGACTTCTACCGCGATTTCCATGCGGTCATCCACCCGCGCGACAATATCATGTCGATCGAAGTGCTACGGATTTCGTTCCGCTACAACTTTGCACCGTCTCGGTTACTTCGGCGTATTCGCTTGCGTCTATCGGCTTTGCTGATATTGACGATAGTCAACGTCGAGCTCTCGAGGAACTCCTCAATCGGATGCTACCTCCGGCTGATCAGCCTCTGATCTGCACGCATCTGACCGACGACGTGATCGATGTCGGCGATGCTAAGCCGATAAAGCAGCGTTATTATCCGGTCTCTCAGAAGATAGAGCTGTAGATGCATGTGCTAGCCCCGTCGTAATAGTTTGCAAGACCGACGGGAGCTACTGATTCTGAGTGGACTATCGCAAATTGAACTCCGTGTCCAAGGTCAGCGCGTATCTGCTCCCGTACATGGACGTAATCTTACGAAAATTGCGAAATGCGCGATACATCTCCACACTCAACCTCAGCACCACCTACCACCAGGTCCCCTTCGGGAGGAATCACGGCACCTCTCTGCCTTTACGGTGCCAGGTATGGGGCTGTTCGAATGGACCCGCATACCCCAAATTAACCAAGAGGAGCATCAAGTATCATTGGGGAAAAGAGCAGCAGCAAGCCTTTGAGCAAATCCGGGAGCTAGTCGCATCTACAGTAGTCCTCTTTCGATCATCGTTTGGGGAAACGTTCGTCATACAAACGGACGCCAGCCACTTGGGACTAGGCGTCGTGCTCACGCAAACAATGATGGCATAGAGCGCATGTTTTTCTACGCTACCCGCACGATGACTGCGGCTGAACATATCTATTTGGTCACCAAACGTGAGTGCCTCTCTGTGTTATGGGCTGTATACAAATTTCGCCCGTACGTGGAGGGCTATAACTTTCAGATGATCACGAATCACAGAAGCCTCCTGTCGTTGAAGATTTCGCAGATGACCAGGATGCGTGGAAGTTAGTCGTACCTAAAGAAGATCGTCGTACCGTTCTTCATGAATGTTATGAAGAGCCCACAGCTGGCCATTTCGGACGCCATAAGACATATGACCGTATCGCACTATCATACTATTGGCCCTCGTTAAATAAAGATGTGACACAATTTGTCCTTGACTGCACCGAGTGCGAACAATGTAAGGTACAGCAGATTGCATCAGCTTGCCTGATGGACCATCGAACGGTCACCCGCCCTGGAGCAGTAGTAGCTGAGGACGTGATGGATCTGATTCCACTATCTACCCAAGGTTACCAGTACTTACTCGTCTTCATGGATCTATTCACTAGCTGGGTAGAGCGTATACCTATTCGAAAGGCGAATGCGCAAACGATTCGCCGCGAGTTGAAAGATCGCATATTTATACGCTTTGGTACGCCCGAAGTATTCATATCCGACAACAGTTCCGAATTTCGTAATAAGATCAGCGAGAAATTCCTTGTGGAGCGTGGAGTAGAGCATTCATCGATACACCCTTATCACGCTCAAGCCAATTAGGTAGAGACAGTCAATAGGACACCAAAGACTACGATAATCTCCTTCATTGAGGAGTCTCATAGCACTTGGAACGCGCATATTGCCGAGTTTATATTCGCGTGCAACACATCCGTACAAGACTTTATTGACGTAAGTCCATCCTTCCACGGGTCGTCACCCCTCAGTTCCTGGCATGCATCGTCGCCAGAAAGAGCAGCGCGTATAGGTTGCGCAAAAAGAGGCTGCTCTACAGCATTGGAAAAAGCGCATGGACAAGTTATCTGATCTCCATCTAATGGCAGCGGAAAACTCGCAGAAAGCACAGGCAAAGCAAGCTCACTACTATAATACGATCGCGTATGGCGGCGTAATCGCATTCTCTCGACTGGCATACAAGGCGTCAGCGCCAATCTTGCCTCGAAATTCGAAGGGCCATTTAAGTGGTTGATAAGTGTACCGTTGCCTCGGGAGAGAGAGCATAGGGACGTGGGATAGCAAGCGTAAGCGGCGCTTGCGATCCCTGTCACACGCTCCCCGCCCCCTCCAGACGCTGGTTGCCAGAACGTGGCAGTTCGATCCAACATCTTTTTCTTCTTTTGACCATTGTGTCAGAATATGATAATTTTATTTAAACTACAATACATAGCTGGGGAATCTCTGGATAAGGGGAGGACGAGTAAGAAAACTCTCTTCCGAAACAAATTAGTTTTTAGAGAGCTCCTTTATGAATGATAAACTACATTGGAGTTCGGAGTGTTCCGCTTCGTTCCTCCTCAGTAGTTCATTTCGCGCTGGGCCGTTTCGCACCTTGTGAGCAACTACGCTTTTCGATGTGATTGGGGGCGTGTCCCTCGTAGTTGGGGTGGTTGTGCTGATTGGGGCACTCCCGACCGCGGCGCAGGCACTCCAGTTTACACTGGTTACAGCACGCGACCGGCTACAGCACAGCAAGACGAATGAGCGCAAACTACGGCGAATGCAATGAAGTCTGCTCATGCCGGGCCTCCGACGTCTTCCGCAGGGCGAACACCCTATTAATATTCGCCTGCAAACATTGAGCCTCCAGGGCGGTGTTGGCGCGGAAGACTTCAAGGGCCTGGGCCGCCTGCGTGACCGAAGGGCGAGCACTTCCTGCCGTAGTTGGATTGGCCGGAAGGGTGGCCTGCATCACCGCGCTCCGGAGGCGGTGTATCTCCAGGCGGCATGCCGCCTCGAACTCCTCCGCCGTCTGGCGCGCGCCTCGTTCGCGCCTTCGGAGATTCTCCACCTCTCCGTCAGCTTCCACCTAGCGGTGGACGATAGCGTTGGCCTTTCGCCGTTGTTCGGCCCATGAAAGGTAGTTAACCTCCACGAGCTCTAGTAGCTCCCGTTGGGCGGGTGGAGCCTTCTGTACGAACTCGTGCAGCTCTTGAAGGGCGATTTTCTCCTTAGCCTCCAGCTCTTGGCGACGGAAGTAAACTTCGTTCAGCCGTCGGCATAAGGCTTGGATGCTGCCAGGCAGGACGGCCCTTGGCCAAAGGGGCGTTGATTGTGACTCGGTCGTTGGCCGCTGGCTCTTCTCCGATACCGCGTCGTTGGCACCCATGGGCGCTGGAGGCAGCTGGTGGATTGGTGGATCCGTTTCATGGAACCCCAGTCGCCGGAAAACGGTCTTCAGTATCAAGCGGAGGATATAGGCGATCACTTTGCTCGATAGCGCTTCTATCTCTTGGCCCTAGGGAAGAAAGCGGTTATTTAACTTCTGGCGGTCTACAGTTGACCCATGCAAGGTAGGTCCCTCAACGAGGTGGACTCGATAGAATAGTAGAAGCGTCTAGATGGGTTGAGAGAGTGGAAGAGTTCCGCCGATGCGTCGAAGTGTGGAAGTGCCGGCGCCTAGGCACCCATTTGTCGGGCTGGAGTCTGGACCCGAGTGCGACGGGGGGATTGGTTCTGCGGTTACGCTGAGCACTGGTCTTTCCTGAGGCGACCTGCTTTTTGTCACGATTCGCGTCCTACGCGGTCTCCTTAATGTACGCGGCGCGGCATCGGCGTTAGATCGCGGGACATTGCCAACGCGGGTATCACTTCGCTCGCTCATATCAGGATTACAATGAGGCGCATCGTTGGGGTGCCGTACACTCTCCAGTGGTGTTATAATGCGGTTTTGACTCGCTCGTCTCGACATTACAATCAGGCGCATCGCAGTCACGCTCTTCGCCCGAAGACTCTTCCGTGCCGGAACCGCAATCAACTTCGGGATCGCGATCTTGATTATAGGGCTTCAGGTCGGCGACGTGATGCTTACCAGCATCTCTTCCTGTAGAGTCGATCAGTAGATATACCGAAGGTCGAGTTTCTCCATGATGGTGAAAAAAGTTTAAGCGGTGATTTCGACGTGGAAGACAAGGAGCGTTCCGGGCGGCCGCAAATCTTTGAAGGTCGAGAATTGACGACTTTGCTTGATGAAGATTCTTGTCAAACGCAAGAAGAACTTGCTGAAGCATTGGGAGTTGACCGAACAACCATTTCCAATCATTTGAAAGCCATGGGAATGATCCAAAAGCAAGGAAATTGGGTGCCGTACGAACTGAAGCTGAGAGACGTCGAACGGCGTTTTTTCACTTGCGAACAGCTGTTTCAGCGACATAAAAGAAAGGGTTTTCTGCATCGTATCGTGACTGGCGATGAAAAGTGGATACGTTACGATAATCCGAAGCGAAGAAAATCATGGGGACTACCCGGCCATGCATCATCATCGACGGCCAAGCCAAATATTCATGGCGCCAAGCTCATGCTCTGTATATGGTGGGACCAGCTAGGTGTGGTTTACTATGAGCTTCTGAAACCGAATGAAAGGATCACAGGCGAGGTCTATCGACGACAATTGATGCGTTTGAGCCGCGCACTGCGAGAAAAACGGCCACAATACTCCGACAGGCACGACAAAGTTATTTTGCAACATGACAATGCTCGCCCACATGTTGCACCGCCGGTGAAAACATACTTAGAAACGCTCAAATGGGAAGTCCTACCCCACCCGCCGTATAGTCCAGACGTTGCTCCGTCTGATTACCATCTCTTCAGATCGATGACGCATGGCCTGGCTGACCAGCACTTCCATTCCTACGAGGAAGCCAAAAAATGGGTGGATGACTGGATAGAGGCCAAACCGGTCGAATTTTTTCGCAACGGGATTCGTATGTTGCCAGAAAGATGGGAAAAAGTTGTAGCTAGCGATGGGCAATACTTTCAATAATTCATTTGTAGCCATTTTATCACAATAAAGGCTCAAAATTTGAAAAAAAACGGGAAAGACTTATTCACATACCTGATATAATAAATTATCATTATTATTTTAATAAACATCTGAGAGAACTAAGTCACGTATTATAAGTGACAGCGTCGAAATTATTATCATAACAGGAACGACCTCAAGGACAAGATTACAAATTAATATTATAATTATTATAATTATAATACCTTTATTACGAATTTTCCGCCCCAAAAGCAGTTCTATCGGCGATAAGGCCGAAAGAAGCTCTCTAGAGCTATCACGACTCCAGAACTCTAGCAATCTTACCCGTCCGAAAATCCTAAATAGTAGAGTCGCATTCCTGGTTGCACAGCGCTCCGTTAAAGACCAGCAGACTCTATTATCCCGACCGAATACTAGTGAAGCTTGATCCTGGTGTTAGCTACTCCATTAAAGACCAGCGGCATCACTAAAACTCCTCTCTTTTTTCCTGGCATGACTTGATCCTGGTTGCGCTGCGCTCCATTAAGGCAGTATTGTACTTTAGACACTCGAAAAAAACGCTATTTTTGTGAAATTTTTCTGAGAATGATATTGAAGATATGGATGTTAGATTTGAAATGCTTAATAAATACACTTTTGAAGTACATAAAAAAATTTTTTTATTTATTTTATACATTTTTATAACATGTAATGTATGGTCAAAGCCAACACCTCAAGAAGTAGGTAACGTTGTCGTGGTCGTAAAATCTTGCCAACGGATAGTCTAAAACAAAAAAATCCAATAATTATATGTTCAGTATGACTCTAGAAACCGATCTAACTAGAATATTTTATTTATGTGCAAAATCAACAAAATGGCGGCTAAAATACGAAAGAATAAAATTGCTTTTTTCCGTCTTTTTTTGGAATAAAAATTTAGTTAGAATTAAAATTTTAAGTTGATTGTAGTTAGAACGGTTGATACAAATATACAGAATATGTATTCAAAATTTCATAAGGATCGGTTCAATAGTTTTTTAGTTTTCACAACCACGGTACTTGAAAACGCTGTTTTGAGAAAAACGCGTTTAAAGTTTTTGTAAGTAAAAAATCGTAGAAAAAATTATCTTACGCTCTATCAGCGATGCCTGGGCCATACAATATGCCTTCAACTTGTTCCAGGCGAGTATTTTCATCTAGTTTAGCCTGCTTTTTGAGTTTTTCTCTCCTTAGAAGCCTCGGTCGAGCGGCGATTCTCTCGAACGATACGCTGTTGGTCGCACATATTGGAGAACTGCATGGCGGTTTGGCCGATTTTCAGGTCCATAGTTTCTATTATTATCAAAAGTGGGATGAATCCTTCATTAAAAATACAGGCAGCAGTGAGGCATACAATTTTAACGATTTTTTTTCCATTATAAACATGCTTCAGTGCCATAGCCCAAACGGTTGAGTTGAAACGCTCATTGTTATTTTGAGTGTTTCTGCCCAAACATCTCTCAAACAATTCCGTTTTTGTTAGATCTTCGTAGATCGAAACAGAACACTCTGCCCACTGTGATAGCATTGAAATCACAGTAAAAAAATGAATAAAAGAATAACCACCAGTATAATCAACTTTCACATCAAAACTCGGATCCTTAGACTTTTTCAGTTTTGCTGCTGACGTACTCGTGTTACTACCTCCTTCGTCAGTGAATCTTTTTCCATGAAAAGAACGTTTTCTAGTTCTAGATGGGCGACTAGAAGTTTTCTGTGCACGATACACTTTTTTCGTATCCATTGCGAATAGATAGATACTTCACTTTTGAACTTCGAATCACCACTGATTCTCCACTACTGCAATATAGAACTGAAATACAAAAGCAAAATTATAAAGGAAAAGTATTATTGAGAAGCAAAGGTATATATTTTGATGAGAATATATATAGGTGTAATGATTTACAATAGGGGAATAGCTCCTGCAGAGAATAAGGCCAGGTAGATGGCTTATCCGGCGCGCGCGCTGGGCTGGTCGAAATAGCGCGCTCAGATAAGTGCGTTCGAAAGGTGAAAAAGTATAGTTAGACTACCTGAATCTTTCTAAAATTTTGAGCTAACATTCTTGAATATATTTACTTTCGAAAAATGTAAGAAAAAAAACCTTTTTTTTTAAAGTTGTAAAGTAGACTACTGCCTTAAAGAACAGTGACCTCGCCAAAACTCCTTCTTGCACCTTAGTAAGTCTTGATCCTGGTTGCGCAGCGCTCCGTTAAAGCTCAGTGGTCTCACTCCTAGCCCCGAACAAAGTCGTGATCCTGAGTGCACGGGCTCTGACGTGTTTTAGTTCTTGAGAAAAGAACTTAGTGGCGGGCTGAGCAGGAGCCACGAAGTAGCATGCACCGAGCAATGTTCAGATACCTCGTTATAGACCTGGAGGCTTCGTTTATTCCCCATACTCCCCCTAGCCCCAGAAAAAGTATATATATATATATATATATATATATATATATATATATATATATTGATGGAATAGGTGGATGATTAATAAATAATACGCAGAGATAATACTTAGCAATTCAACTGATCTTTATCAATAAGCGTCTATACTGATCTACTAGTCTAAAGGGAATGATTAGCCGCGAGGCTGCGTGAAGCGGCCGAGCGGCGCATTCGCACGCACACACACACATATATATATATATCATGTGCTAAGACGGCACGGAGGACGCTGCGCATAAAGCCTCTATATTCCAACACTCTCTACAGCAAGCGCACGCCTCTTTCATACGAACTTCGGACACACTTGCTTTATTGTCATTCATTCAAGTTACGCGCATACCAAATTAATATAATACATGTAATTAAATTTAAGACTATAGGTACAATTAAATGAATACATGTATATTCGTAAAATGCTTTAATTAATTAAGTAGCTTCTTATTTCTGCAACATATTGCCAGGTTCGTATATATATATTTATGTCTAGATTCAACTGTTAATTAAAAATTCTTCGATCTCAATTGCAGATTGGATATATAAGATGCTATTGGCATGAATGTAATTTGTTTTAATTTCCATTATCACGTCAGGT
This sequence comes from Sycobia sp. Sy_11, assembly GCA_018907035.1. Classification (NCBI taxonomy): domain Eukaryota; kingdom Metazoa; phylum Arthropoda; class Insecta; order Hymenoptera; family Epichrysomallidae; genus Sycobia; species Sycobia sp. Sy_11. The sequence goes on along the minus strand of JACCIC010000385.1, from coordinate 35,719 downwards.
GCTTTCGCACTCATCTGAAAACATATGTCGGTTTTAATAATTTAATATTAGTTTTGTTAGCCTACAATGAGGGTCCTGCCTCAAACTTTTCGTAAATATATCCGCGAGTTGATCAAAGATTTAACCCATTCCATATTAACCAACTTCTTGCTAACACATTCTTTGATATAATGTTCCTTTCTGTCCGTCATATGACCCAATCAATTACTACCGTCGGTTTTGGCGCGCGCCTGAGCTGCTAAGTTATCACAGAATAATTTTATCGGATACAGATCTCGCCTTAAAATGATCCTAAATGAATTGTGTAAAGCTATCAGCTCTTGACATGTCTTACTCATCGCGACATATACTGCCTGACATGTAGATAGTGCAACATTCGGTTGTTTTTACGTTTTCCATCCTACAGTATCGCCAAATAACCTAATAACAAAACCGCATGTCATTAATACGCCTCTTCAATCTGATAGACTCGCGTCTGAGAATGCTACTAAGCGTCTTGACCTCGAAACGCCAAGCCTCATTCTTTCGTTCCTAAGAGATATTGAAACAGTCTACTAATCATATTCCTTTCGTTTGCAGTAGAATTGACTTGATGCCGGCTAAGCACGTTAACAGTATAAGAAATATCTGGACGCGTGGAATTCACCAAATACATCAACGATCCTACTATTTCTCTATACAAAGTATTAGGAATGTTTTCTAATTTTTCGGTATCTTTTCCACGATTCTTTCGTTTTCTATAGGTTTCATCCGTCACTGCTATGGGAGAATTTACGGTTCTACTGTTACTAAATCCGAAACTTTTCATCATTTCCTCGATAAATTTCACCTGAGTTAATTTTAAGACCCTTCTTTCGCAATCTCTATCTATATTGGTTCCTAAAAACTCTTTCCGGGTGTCGAATTCTTTAATTTGAAATTCTACGGCTAACTTACATATAACTCGATTAATCCCGCTCTCATTGTGACCCATTATCAATATGTCATCTACATATAGTAAAACTACTATTATTCCCAAGCTGCAATTTTTTACAAATAAGCACGGATCCATGTCACTATATTCAAATCCTAGTCTACTAATAACCTCTGTAAATTTTATATTCCAGCGCTTCGGGCTGATTTTAAGTCCGTGAAGAGATTTCTCTAGTTTCAGTATATTATTATTTACCCGTTTTAGATCTGAAGTTAATCCTTCCAGAAATCTAAGATGTGTATCCTCTTCAATGCCGCCATACAGGAATGCCGTTTCGACGTCTAACTGTTTTAGTCGCAAATTAAATTTATTAGCTATTGCTAAGAACGACCTGACTAGAATTAATCTGAATACAGGCGCGTATGTTTCTCTACTATCATAAGTATTCCTATCCTTAAAGCCTTAAATGACTAGTCTGACCTAATGAGTAATTCTGCCTTGATTATCGGTTTTTCTTTTAAAAACCCACCTAGAATCTAAGATATTTGGTTTGCGCTGCTGTTTGTACATTTCAGTTTTGCTGATGTCTGAGAGAACCCCTTTGACTACTAACGAATTTATCTCTGTTTGTATCGCTTTTTCCAACAATTTGTTCGCGGTCGAACTAACAGCCTCTTTATAAGATTTCGGATCGCCATTTACCTTAGCTAGTAACGACTGGTATTTCACATCATCGTTTAAACTAACATCTATCGAATCTAAAGAGAATAATGTGACGTTCTGTTTTGTCGCATTATAACTTCTTAGTCTGGCGCTTATAGGCAAGTCTTCGTGATTTTCGGTGATTTCTTTCTCAGTTCGGGTTCCATTTTCGGATTCAGATAGTCTGAAATCAGAACTTGGACTGTCACCGTAATAATCTTTATAAACTAAATTTTCTACGAATCTAACATCTCATGACTCAAAAATTTTAATTTGTTCGGGTACATATATAATAGCCTGTAGTCGCGTATCCTAGCAGATAACCTCTTATTGCCGTCGAACTGAACTTAGAGGTAGCTCTTCTCGTTTTCTAAAAACTTTTAAGCACCCAAACCTTCTCCACCTATTATGATCTGTTTTAAACTCTTTTGCTAGCTTTTTGAGTGGTATTTCAAAATTGATCGACTTATGCGGTGTTCTGTTATACAGAAACACAGCTGTTTTAACCACAAGGTCCCACCTTCCTCCGGGAAGTCCTGAATCAAGCATGAACGACCTAACTTTATTCTCAATTGTTCTATTGGACCGCTCAGCTACTCCATCGTGCTGAGGTGAATCGGGACTGGCTAACTGCAATTCAGCTCCTATCTTATTTAATAAATTTACCATAACAGCACCAGTAAATTCAGTGCCTTTGTCGCATCTAAGAAAGCATATATTTTCATCTATCCCTAGAACATTTCTAAAACTTCTAATTCCCCTTTCTAAGTATTCGCATGTTTCATTCTTATGTTTCATAGGATAAGCTAATCCTACTCTGGAAAAGTCATCTACTAATACTAGTATGAATTTGTATCATTTCGGATAAGCAACTAGACTGTTTGGTCCCATCGTGTCTGCATCAATAATCTTTAGTGGTCTGTCTGCTCGCTGTCTGATTGAATTAAATGGCAATATAACACTCTTAGTGGTTAAACACGTCTCACACTGCTCAATTTCTATCAGATTTGACAAATCGGTCTTACTTAATATGTTTCTGTTACGTTTCGCGTATTCTATCATGTATTTGCTTGAAACATGTTCTAGTCTACGATGTCACGTCATTCCGTTCCTAACTTTTTGTGTGTTTTTCTTTTCCTGCTCGTTAATTAATTTCTGATATTCTACCTCCTCGGTTTCCGGTAAAACTTCTATTGGACTAATAATTCTATCATTTATAGTTGTCAAGAGATCATCGTACCAAAATACAAGCAATCAGCCAAGACAGTTTCTGGCAATGCACCTGACACAGCATTATAGAATATATCCCGCTTCTTATCGTACGATAGTTTACTTGAATGCGGAGCATTTTCAAAATCTCTAATTTGGTCCTCGAATTTAATCCAAAAATCAAGTCCGCGGCTTTCTCTTTTCCCGGTATATATTTCAATTTATATAATTCCTTTCTCGCGGAGACTCTAGTGATTCTACAACTCTAACCTTTTATATTCTTCTAGCTTTTCCAAAATTTTTCTCGGTGATTTGACTTCTAAAATCTTTTGGTAATAACAAATATCTATATGATTAATAATTATTTCGCGCACGCGGTATTCGTCTACTTCTATCTTTCTTTCAGAATATTTCTCAAATTCTATTGATTCTTTATTCAACACATAATTCAATCTCTTTGTTTTTAATTCTATTGACAAGTAATCATTAAATATATCGTATCTCATTTCTAGCGGGAATTTTTTTTTTAGCAATGCCGCTGTCTTTGCTGATTACACCGTCTAATTTCTCAGCTAATAGTTCTACTCTGTCATCTTTCAATTTTTCTTTCCAACGTTTCTCAAGAATTTTTTCAACAGTTTTCTCTATCATTTCATCTATATTCGTCTGATCAAAACTGTTCTCTTTATTACTGTTTTCATTGACCTTTTTTAACGTTTTTCCTCATCTCTTTTCTCATTTCTTATATCTCTTTTAATAGAATCCATAACTTCTAAATCAATTATATCATTATTATCAAAAATATTTCTGTCAACTTTATCATTTGTATTTTCATCAATATTATCATGTATATTTTTCTCAATTTTGTTATGCAAATTTTTATCAATATTATTATGTATATTTTTATCAATGTTATTTATATCATATATTTTATTAATTTTATTCAAAATCATACTTACGTTTTCTTGCTGAATCTCATAATCATTTACCACCATACCCTGAGAAAATACAGGTGTGGGTCTTTGTTTTCCGTTTATTGTAAATGAATTAGGTATAGGCTCATTCCAATACTCAGTATATTGCTGGATTGAGCTTTCAATTTCGTCAGCTCTTTACATGACGTCGGCCACGTTCTTTCTTATCTCGTCACATTGCCTCACATGGTCTTTGACCTCGACCACTTCTACGCTTTTAATCTCTGGCGTAGGTTTCGATTCCGTCTCTTTTATAGCATCTAAGTTTAGCGCATACAGGCGCATTGTTTCATTTAAATGTGTGATCATATTTTTGATCAGCTCTTAATTAGCCTCTTTTTGCTGCCTGAATAATTCCAATCGGTCTCTGGCCGCATCCACTCTGACCTCAGTTGATCGAGCACCCGTTTTTCTCTCTAGATCTTCTAACGCGCGCCTCAGTTCTTCGCCTGTAATTGGCTCTTTGCCTAACTACTCAGGTATCTCCAGCCTGAGCGTCTTGGCCCCTCTGGGCCATTCTCTCACGAGTACCTCTTACTCGCTTTCGGACAACATATTTCGGACTTGAATAATCTTTTCATCTGAAAAGTAAATATACACGCTAGACGCGTCCGGACTTGTAAGTGAAATGTACACTTTCTTCCCACTGGGGATGAGGTATAGGCGCTTCTCAACCCAGATTCTTTTAAAAGCATCCGCAATAGTCGGGTGAGTCCGTTTCTCTGAACCTGTCAAAAACATGCAATAAATATTAGTAAATTTAATTGCATCCGCTCAACGCGTCGGTGGCTGGTGTTCTAAGGGGCTCTAAGTCGGAATTCCTCTGATCTCAATTTCGATATGCTTTAATAGCATTTATTGCCTCGCCTTCAATGAGATTTATGGCATCGCTTTACTAGCGTATATGGTATCGCTCAGATGCATTGCAACGCGACTGAACAAACATTAAGTAAATATTATTATCTATTTCAGCTCGCGGCTCTGTCACACTAGCCCACTCTGTCTCATAACATCTAAAATATTTATTTGTTTAATATGCACACATCGATCCGCGTGGTCTCGCTTACAACCTTTTCGTACGGGCTCGTCATATCATTATCACTGTCGTCACACATGCGATCCTCACTGTGGTTATTCAACTCAATTGTCTGCAAGCACTAAGAACGTATTAACCCCCACAGACAAGAGGACCACCGTGAATTGCCTTTTAAACGACACTTAAAGAAACTCGTTTACTGCTCTAATCCTAGCTACTTGCAATTCACTCTTCGACTACCGGCCACCATATCTCATCTCAATGAACCGAGTTTATTTTACGGCGTGTTATCCGCAAGCTGATTCCCCGTCGCACACTCACGCAATTGCTAGGAGAGACACACGTTTAACGTGTTCTCAATTGGATCGATCCGCGCAGCAGCTTAACAGATCGAGGTAGAATCGGCGCGGATGCGCGCGCGGCAACGGTATGATCGCATAAAATACCAAATCAATATCGCTCGCGCTGCATTAACTTTATCCACGCTACATATAATGTTACTTCAAATTTTATGCGCACTTCAAACTTCATTATATTTAAAGTTTCGAATTCTAATCTTAAGACTTCATATATAAAATTCTCCATATTAATCGTGATGAATTCAGCCGGGATCTGACATGCGTAAAATCATTACTTAGCACTGGGCACATGCCCGATTATCCTAGCAAGAATTCGTTCGGGGAGTTTAGTACGGACGATCACGATTTATCTCAGATCAAGCTGCTGCGCCTTTGCACTGACTCACGCGCGCGGAGCTCTCTTCCCCTTCTCTCTATCTACGAGAGCGGTCTACTTTTTCACTGAGCGCCCCACTAGACGCGACGCGCACGCGCTGTTCATTTCTCTCTCGACTTCGTACGGTGCGGATGGATCTCTTAACACGCAGGTCGTCTTCTCTCTCACTCGCTCGGTCGGATCTCTCTCTCGGACGCGCTCCACTCTTCCGCCGCGCTTCACTCTCGCACATGCTCGGTTTTCTCTCTCGCTCGGTCGCGCCTCACTCTAGCGCTGCGCCTCTCTCTCACGCATGTACACGGACACAGTCCGTTTCAAGTATGCTAGTACACATACACACTCTTCGCTTCTTTCTCACGCATATACTTCTATTTTCTATTATGCCAGTATACAGTATATATACACGAGCACACTTACACTTCCATTATGCATGAAATTCTATTAGGTTGTATATACACACTTGTAACTGCATGTGCGTATTACTTTTTCTCAAATTCATTCTCACCTTTTCATACAATGAAATACTCACACACACACTTACATATAGTTGCATATATATATATATATATATATATATATATATATATATATATATATATATATAGTTTCCCATTCTCACATATTTAATATTTAATTTATTCTGTAATTATAAAATTACATTCATTCATATATATATATATATATATATATATATATATATCGCGCGCACTCACGCATGCGGTGCATAGCTGCCGGTCTATCTTTCTATCTCACTCTTGCGCGAGCTCACATCCTTCACTTATTCGATTCTCCGCTTCCTGCTTTTTCACGCGAGACTTTCTTCATCATATTCTTTGAATTACCACCCCTTCTTTTAACGGTTTCTTATTTTTTTGTTGCGCACTTTTTCTTTCGTTTCCACGAATTGTTTTTCGGAATTTCGGTTTCAACTGATTTTGGTTTTCTTAGAATTTACCGTGCCTCCCTTCTATTTCGTATAATTATTTTTAACATAGAAATTCGCGGTTTTACGTATTTTTCTTTCTCGAATTTCGCGCTTTTATTTTTACGATTCTCGTGTCTTTATCTGGTGTTTACTTTTCAAATTTTATATTTTCTCTAATTTAATTCTTTCTTTCTATTCTCTTAGTTTCTCGATTAGACTTCTATTTTCCTTCTAATTGAATTCTACTTTTCTCTATTTTTAGATAATTTCTTTAATAATTTTCAAATTTAATTTTATTTCATGCAACTTCTAATTTATTCACTTTCAAATCTAATTTCATTTCGTTAAACCTCATTATTCATAATTCATAATTCATAATAAATTATTCATAATCAACTCTAATTTTTATATCATAAGTCTTCTAATTCTCTCGCATATAACTATAATTTTATCTTAATCAATCTAATCACAAATCTTTACTTCTACATTCAAATTTCACTCAGTCGCATGCATTAAACTTAATTTAGTTTTATATATTTATTCTTTTCTTCCACTTACCTCTCTTTTCAATTTGGGTGGTAGACCTTTGGCTCATCTCGTCTGATTTATATTTGAACAAAATAAATATTTGACCTCAAATAAGCCTTCTTTCTGCTGATCTCTCTGTACTTCTATGAGATATTATAAACTTAATTTCAAAGCTTGTTTTGGATATCTTCACTAAATAATCGCAAACAGGCCTTTTCACGCACTGAATTTACGATTATGCACTATACACTTTTCTCAAATAAAGCTGGCACGAAAAGCTTCTGAATCGCGACAACCAGAACAAAGACTCGCGAACACGTGCTCGTTCAAAATCTAATTTTCTGAAATCTTTATAAAATCTAATATTGCTAAATACAATATCTACGCGCAGTGGAAGCTGGGAGGCCCAATAACCTGATGGAATAGGTGGATGATTAATAAATAAAACGCAAAGATAATACTTAGCAATTCAACTGGTCTTTATTAATAAGCGTCTATACTGATCTACTGGTCTATAGGAATGATTAGCCGCGAGGCTGTGTGAAGCGGCTGAGCGGTACATTTGCACACACACGCACATGTATACATCATGTGCTACGACAGTACGGAGGACGCTGCGCATAACGCCTCTATATTCCAACATATATATTATAATGGGGCTTTCTCGGTGGGCATCCGTCAACCCGCGCCGATTATATTAATGTTATAACACCTTACCTTTTTGCGGAGCTGGCGTGTTCCTGAAAAGATGGAAGGTGATAGGTGCTCTAATAATGAGGCGTTAATTACCTAGAGTCTACGGATTAAAGGTTTATTGTATAAACTTCTTGACAAAGCTATAATACAACCGGTGAAATGAACGTTGGACGCCAGCTGAGGTACGGCTCTCAGCGCGAGCTGTAGTCAGCTCGCTTTACAGATTCACGTCGGTTATGCAGCACTGATGAACACGCGCTCAGCGTTAGTAAGGTGGCCACGGCAGCCTCTCTAGGGCGGCGAATTCCACGCCGTGTGGATGATGGAGAAGATTACGTAGCGAATCCTCCAAACCAAGACAGCGCGATATTTACTTAAACTATAAACGAAATTATACTAGTGATCCCAGGGCGGCTTCCTACAGCTCTCGCGAAAACCTCACTCGAGAACAAACGTGAAGAGGGGATCTTACCCCGCGCTCTACACTCGCCCCTCATCCTCGGTCGTGGTTCGTACGCCGTGGCAGGCGTCTCGGGATGATTGTTCCCGGCTTAATTCTCGATTCCTTGCATTGGCAGGACTGCCTCTCGCACTGAACCTTAACGTGTCCTCGTGTACCGGTAAAGAGGTCATCCTCGCCGCTCTTTAGCCTTCGATGGCCTCTTGCGGCCCCGCTTCTTGGCTGCCTGGCTTCGAAATCCTCAAAACACACGAGAACTCTCCGGCCGACAAACTCTGAAACGCGAGACCTCTTTTCTCCTCAGACTACAAAACGCAAGAGAGAGAAGTATTCTTCTCCAATACCGACACCGACCGCGGCCCTTCCGAAACGGCGTGGCGGGGACGACTCTTTCTCCGCACCCATCCTCGCGACTCGCGGGATATCTTGTCGAGTAGACACGACTAAAGTATTCTGTTTATTCGTTCAGATTTAATGATTTAATGCCCGCCCCTGCGGGTCTGTGTAGTAAGGCTTCTGTAAGTAGCTAAAATGGTTAAGTGCTGACAGAATGGAGCTCAGACAGGGATGCACAGGTATCTGGAGATGCCGCGAAAGCACAAGGATCTCTCCAATCCCCTGCTCCATTCTCAAGTGATTTCTGGTGCTATTATTGCACCTACGGAATCTATATTCCATCCTAGACCGTTGCGAGAACCGATCGCGCCACCGTGGTTTCAGCCTACTATGGCCCTGTCTAGATGGCCATCATCCTGCTCTTTTTTACCGCGGCTTACCTGCGCTAGACATTGGTTCCTATCTTAACCCGTATCTATTTTAACTAGTACCGCTGTTATGTTTTACTTAACCTAACGAAACTAGAAGCTAACAGAAGTGACTACAATAACGACATTATTCTAATTTACTTAACTAATCTAAGGCTAAATGAACTATTTTAACGGTACTATCCTAACGCTGTTATTTTACTCAATCTAACGAAATTCCACGCTAACGGAACTATTCTAACAAAACCAAACTATTCTAAAAAAACTATCCTAACAAAAGGAATCTAACGCTAACGAAAATAACCTAACGGTACTACCTTACGAAACTAACCTACTGTGACACCTTTTTGTCTCGATGTATACTTTTACATTAATATATGTGGTTGCCACCTTCCCTACCCCTCTTGCCTCCTGTGCAGATCCGACAGATACTACCGCCTCCTTCCTCTTCGACTATGGCTGTCTTCTTGGAGCACAGCTCGGGCAGATACTCGTATCGGACCCCGGGCGATCACACCGGTAGCAGAAGTAATTTTTCTGCTGTTCGGGGCAGCGATTGTATTGTCTGCTGGAGAGGCAGCGTGCTATTTCCTTGCGGTCTGCTGACGATCCAGCTGCGGGAAGTATGCCAAAGGCTGCGGCTGTTGGGCTTGAGGGTAGGTGCACCTTGCAGCATGTTCCGTCCCCCTAATGCGGCTATGGGTGCCGTTTTTGCCCGAAGGACCTGACTAGCCCCGGACACAGCTGCAGAGGTTTCTTGTCGGTAGCTTAGCATTATTAGCGATCCCATCCTCTGTATCGTGGATCCTAGGGGCCACCGGTTGGCTGCACCTTGTGGCTGACTTGGTACTTGGGCTTCGCTTATTCGGTCTATAAAGCCGTGCAATAGGCCGGGAATTATACTTGGTATTGACGCTGATTGTTGCCAGTTCCCCCATGGCTGGACAGATGCTCCGACACATACCTTTTCTTGCGCCGGCTGGGGCGCTTCTTCCTGGGTTGGGGACGGTGGCTCTTTGGCCTGCATGCCAGTCGTTCGTATGAAAGCCAGTCATCTCCTCGCCTTATTTTTAAATCCCCCATTTCCGGAGTCCACACGATTCTCTTCGGTGGTGGTTGAAAGACCACCACCTCTTTGGGTCTTGGACGGAAGTAGTCTCTTTTCAGTATTCGAGTAGGATTTTTAAACGGTTTGTCCGTATTTTTAAAAGGATTTTGAGGAAGAGGTGCTGTCATCTCTTCCCTGGCCTCGAACGGCTTAGTGCAGTAGTACGAAGCGGTCTCCTTCTCATAGCAATAATGACGCCTAGCCATCTCCTCATCTAATTCCCTTTCCTAAGCTTCCCTCTCCAGTGAGGGCTTCCTGTTGCTTTTCGTTGGCCTATCGACCCTACCCGCTCCAGGCGCATTCGTCGACGCGGGGCTCGAGGCCTCTAGCAGACCTGGCCGCCGTGGAAGCTCTGCTCCTCTCTTGCCTCTGCCTCGGCCTCTGCCTATATTCGGCATCATTTTTCCAACCTAAGGGAGAAGAAGTAAAAATATGATAGTTTTTGCGCATTGTCCCTACAAACGGAGTGTCACTGATATTTTTATCGGTAGTACCATTGCACACATGAGTATAGCTATGTACTTGACCCTGTTCGGCCACGTTTGTCGCGGTCCAATGGAGCTGGGAAAGTTACTGCAAATAACTTCGTGGTTTTTACGGGGATAGGTAAAATTAACGGTGTAGGCCTCTTTGGCCTTACCTTTATAGTGCTTACGGCGAGGTTCACGAGGATGCTTCCTTGGGTCATTATATCGGTACTCGTTACTATCATTAACGGAACTACAATTAGAGTTTGGCGCGGTACTTTTATCCCTAACGGTATTAAAACTAGTCTCTCCCTCCTTAAGAGCTATTATTCGGCTGCCTACATGATATGGTTTGAGATCACTTACATGAACTCGCATGATTTTACGTTGGCCTTGCTGGTCCGTAACGTCGTATATGACCGGTGAAACCACCAACTGGACTTGACATGCATTTGACTACGAATTTGGGAGCCAGCTTGGCTGCGAATGCTTGTGCTACCGATGAAAGCACTCGATTCCTACGACAAACGATCTCCTATTCAATCTCCTATTTGATAAGAGATATTTCTCCTTCCTTTATTATGGTACTTTGTCTGTTTAGTGTTCGCCTTTGCTAAGTTGCGTGCCACTAAATCGTATAAAACGGAGAATCGTTTTAATCGATTTGCCCACTTCTTTGGTTCAATGTTATTGATATCCATAGCGGTGTTTTAGGCGCCTCTCACCGTGGGCATTTGCCTTGGGTTTTTTCCCAAAATTTAAAAAGGCTGGCGTTAATACGGTTGATGTATTTACGAATGTGAATTCCGCCAGGTACAGATCCCAATCACGGTGATCCTTTCCGGTAAATATCGAGATCATTGTCTTGAGGACTCTATTAACGCGCTCCACAGGGTTGGCCTGAGTATGGTAAGGAGCTATGGTTGTCTGTATTATCCCAAGCTCATGTAGTTGATCAGTGACGAGTTTGTTTGCAAACTCTGTCCCATTGTCGGTTACCAAATATTTTAGGCATCCCAACGGAGCACTACTAGTTCGCCTAAGGCTTTGAAGACGTTGCGCGCGGTAGCTTGTCGTAGCGGGCGGACTTCCACGTACTTCGTGAATAGGTCCTTAAATACTAATATGTATTTGTATAATCCTTTACTCTTGGGAAAAGGTCCTATTATGTCAGCGACTATCATTGTCCATGGTCCTTCTATGTTCGGGTATCCCATAAGTACCTTAACATATCGAGTAACGTCCTTCCGCTTGCCCGGCCACTAATAATATTGTCGCACTCCTTGTGGACTGTGCCAACATGGTCCCTTTGGTCTATCGACCGTCTCAAGAGGTTTGGATGCTTTTTATCTTTATTCCCCTGGTGTTCGACAGCCGCCATATCCTCTATGTCTGAACCTTCCTCCTCTATTGCATCGATTTTTACGCGCGCGAACGAGAGAGTTGGCTGGAATGCCAGCCTCGGACTGAGCGACTCTTCTGCTGATGCTGAAGGCAGGTGTTTGTATTTCCGCATCAGCTCCCGCTTCAGCTCGACCTGCTGCCCCAGTTTCTGTAATTGCGTGGAGCACTCGAACTGACCGCGGTTAATCGTCCCAATAAATTCTGGATGCAAATTTCTATAAATCTGATCCAGCTGGTCCGATTCCTACATGGGCGGGGCGAATTTATCAGCAATCGCCCTCATAGATGAGAGGTACGTTGCCATCGGCTCTTGCGGCCCTTGCGTCCCGTTCCTGAACTCGTCTGATAGTCGCATCTTGTAATCTAATGGACGGTATTGGAGGCGTAACACCTCATTCATCTCAGCAACAGATTTCCATTGATTACTGATCGGCCTTGCCATAGAAACACATCACTGGAGAAGATCACCAGAAGCATCTACAGGATGTCACGGCCTACCAGTCTTAAACTTGATTGGCATTCTTTTACTCGTTGGATGAATTCATCGACATCCTCTTTCGGTTCACCATTAAACGAAATCTTGAACTTGGTCAACAAGCCAGAGGTTCTGCTTTCTCGTAGCAGAGGTGATTCTCTTACTGACGACCCCGATAGTCTATTTAATACTTGCTCATCGCAAGAGGCTTCACCTTGCCCGGATGCACCGGCAGTGCCGTATGCAGGGTAATATCCGTGCATGAGGAGCCTGGGTAGCGTCCCATTACGTTCCAGCCAAGGTTGTTGAACATACGAATTAAACCACGGGAAGTTATAATTAAAACCAGAATTAAAGTTACGGACGGTACTATAACTAGGTTCGGAATTAAGATTACGGGCGGTATTATAATCAGGTGCAGTATTACAACTAGGCATGGTTCCTTGAGTCTGGCTCAACTCTTCTCGCTGCTGCGTTTTTCTGGAATCTCTATTGATCCTGGGAGCTGCTAGTGGTGTCATCGCTTCCTCCGTGCTCGGATGAGAAGCGGCATTTAGTATTTTCCTCAACTGTGCCAGAACTAACTCCTCTATCACGTCCTGACAGCTTAGGTATTGCCCCAGCAGGTGCGGGAATATCTGCTGCTACCTTTTCCAGCAAGCTTGGCTGCTGAGTCACCTCGTTGCGTGACCATGGTAGCGCCAGCTTGCTGCCCTATCTCCCACAACATATTGATACAAACCGCCATGCAATTCGCCAATATCCCCGACCAACAGCGCATCGTTCGAGAGAACCGCCGCTCGACCGAGGCTTCTAAGGAGAGCAGAACTCAAAAAGCAGGCTAAATTAGATGAAACTACTCGCGTGGAATAAGTTGAAGGCATATTGTATGGCCCATGCATCGCTGATTTCTTTTTTCTACGATTTTTTACTTACAAAAACTTTAAACGCGTTTTTCTCAAAACAGCGTTTTCAAGTACCGTGGTCGTGAAAACTAAAAAACTATTGAACCGATCCTTATAAAATTTTGAACACATATTCTATATATTTGCATCAACCGTCATAACTACAATCAACTTAAAATTTTAATACTAACTAAATTTTTATTCCAAAAAAAGACGGAAAAAAGCCATTTTTTTCTTTCGTATTTTAGCCGCCATTTTGTTGACTTTGCACGTAAATAAAATATTCTAGTTAGATCGGTTTCTGGAGTCATACTGAACATATAACTATTTGATTTTTTTGTTTCAAACCATCCGTCAGCAAGATTTTACGACCACGACAACGTTACCTACTTTTTGAGGTGTTGGCTTTGACCATACATTACGTGTTTAAAAAATGTATAAAATAAATAAAAATGCCATGATAAAACATTAATAGAAAATGATGTTTAAAAATTCATTAGCTGATCGTTGCATATAAATTTTAAATAAAGGAGAAATGTCTAAGAATATATGAGGGTGGATTGATAAGTTTCTCGCCTCGCCAAGAGGTGGCGCCACTAGGCCTACCTGAAGATGGCGTTCTATAGTACCATCGTTAGATAGCTTGTAGCTATAATATCAGTCCGATCGCCATGTTAGTTTAGGTTCAAGAACACGCTGAACAAGACGCCTCTGTCTTTTTCGTCAAAATGGAAAAGCTGGAAAATCGTGCTGTCATCAATTACTTTTATTTGAAGGGGTTAACGCCGAAGGAAATTAAAGAAGAGATGGACTCAACACTGTGGACATCCTCTCCATCATATTCAACCGTTAAGCAGTGGGTTTCCGAGTTTAAAAAGGGTCGTGTGAGCACCTCTGATGAGCCTCGCTCAGGACGCCCCATTGAAGTCACAACTCCAGATATAATCGAAAAAATCCATCAAATAGTGCTTAAATACCGCAGATTAAAAGTGCGTGAGATAACTGAGACCTATAAGATGTCATATGAATGTGTACAAAATATTTTGCACCAACATTTGTATATGGAAAAGCTCTGTGCAAGATGGGTACCGCGTTTGCTAACAGTCGACCAAAAATTGATTCGAAAGAACATTTCTACCGCCAATTTGACGTTGTATAAGCGTAATCGAAGCGAATTTTTACGTCGATTCGTAACCATTGACGAATCTTGGGTCCACCACTTCAATTCTGAAACAACAGTCTAAACAGTGGATTGGACCAGGGGAACCAACTCCAACGAAGGCAAAAACAATTTTTTCGGCGAACAAGGTTATGGCTACTGTTTTTTGGGATGCAAGAGGTATTATATACATTGATTACCTTCAAAAGAGTAAAACTATCACTGGGCAAGACTACGCAGACTTATTGCAACGTTTGAGCCACAAAGTTAAAATGAAACGACCTCATCTGGCTAAGAAAAAAATCTTGTTTCATCACGATAACGCACCAGCGCACACGTCAATCGTTGCGATGGCTAAAATCAACGATCTGAAGTTTGAATTGATGCTGCACCCTTCCTACTCTCCAGACCTAGCCCTGAGTGACTATTATCTGTTTCCTAACCTCAAAAAATGGCTTGGCGGTAAGAGATTTGCGAACAATGAAGAAGTAATCGAAGCTGTAAATGGGTATTTTGAGGATCTTGACGTATCAGTCTATAGAGATGGCATTACTAGACTAGAACACCACTATTAGAAATTTATCAGCCTTGAAGGAGATTATGTTGAGAAATAAAAAAAAATTTCTTAAAAACGTTGTTTTTCTTGGTCAGGCCGGAAACTTATTAATCCACCCCCGTATATATTGTACTCTACGTAGACGACTTAGTAATCGTTGCAGCCAATATTCAAACAATGAATAATTTTAAAAATTATTTAATGAATAAATTCAAAATGACACATTGAAAAGAAATTAAATTATTTCTTGGAATAGAAATTATAATACGATGTAATTACGATGTATATAATGAAATAATAATATAAGAATGATGTACTTATTTTTAATTAAAGTTCATATATAAAAACGATTTTAAATAAATTTAACACGAGTGATTGTGATGCTGTAAGCACGCCACTTTAAAATAATATAAATTATATTGATTGAAATTCAGATAACAAATACGACGCCCTTTGCAAAATCTTATCGAATGCTTAATGTATGTAATGATTTGTACGCGTCCAGATTTGAGTACAGCAAAAAAATTTTCTAAGTAGATATTCAAATAAAAATAATACAGAACTATGGAAATGTCTAAAAAGAGTTTTAACATATTTGAAAGGTTCGATGAATTTATAATTGACTTATACACAAGGCAACAGTGAAAATATTTTAAGCGGTTATCTTAAATCTTATTGGGGTGGTCATGAAGGTACTGATAGAAAAAGTACTGTGGGCTACTTATTTACGTTATTTGAAAAATGCACGATTTGCTGGAATACTAAATGACAAAAATCTGTAGCAGCTTCTTCAACAGAAGCAGAATATATGACTTTACTTTAAGGTGTTAAAGAAGCATTATGGCTAAAGTCTTTAATTAGTATAGAAATTAAAATGATGAAACCGATTGTTATTTATGAAGACAATAACGGTTGTATAAGTATAGCGAATAAACCAAGTAATCATAAGCGATCAAAATATATAGATATTAAACATCATTTCTCGAGAAAGTAAATAGTGAAAAATGTAATAATATTGAAATATATTTCCACAGGGGAGCAGATTGCTGATGCACTAACAAAGCCATTGCCAACTGTGAAATTCCTTAAACTTAGAAAAGGAATAAGCATGAAGAAATGACAAAATATAATTCATATGATTTTCATAAATATATTTTATACTAATAATAGAGAATAGGGGGAAAGGAAAATGTTGCAAGTTTATTGTTTAGATGCCTGATGTTTTTTTATAGGTTTTAAGCTTCTCACAAAGGCTTACAGAGCTTTCAATTTCGAGTATTGTAATTAGTCTTGCGTTGTCCTTTCGTTTGAATAGACGTCTTTTCTTTCCTCGTTTAAAATAAAGTTCATGTTAAAAGATTATTTCGTGTAGCTTTATTTTAACATTCCACCTTCTATATTTAATAAAAATTCAATAATTTGTTCATAGTAAAAATTAAACATATAATTATTTTCTTTGACTTCTGATATGCTGTTTAAATCAAAAAATTCTTCGAAAGAAATACCTATGCTTTATCAAGCTCAAATTAACAGTCATCCTAAATTTCTAATATATAATATAATTTTTCTGGAAGTGATCACCTAAGACGAGTACTAACTGATTGTGTATACATTGAAATAAATAGAAAAATAATTATTGATTTGAAAAAAAAACTAAGTTTTAAGTCACTGAAAGGTTAAACTTAAACAATATATATGAATATTTATATTATAATATGTTTTTACGAAGATAATTTTATACATTTTTTTGTTTCCTAATGATTACAGAATCAGAATACACATAGGGAAAAATTTTTTAATGTAGCTAAATTATGAAAATTTATACTAACTTTTTAGCAATCTCCAATATTGGGTATCTGTAATCTATTAGAATTATTTTATAAAAATAAATGTGGTATTAACAATAACTGTTCTTTTAAGCAAAAGAATTACTTATGATACTAATGTAAAAAAAGTGACGTATTCTGTTATCTAATACTTAACTATCTTATTAATACTCATTATGCGTTTAATCTAACACTCTATTTTTTTTCAGAATTGTAGTCTTATCATTTTGCTATGGATAACTTAAGAGATGGAAAAATGACGTGTTTCCCTTATTTAATTTTTTTTTTTGATATATTAAATAATAAACCTAACTATCTTATGAATTTTCTTTATAATTAATTTAAAATATACACTTTTCCTTTTCTCCATTATAATGTTTTACAATAATATACTATTCTTAACAAATACAAGAATTAGAATTTGTATTATTCATCTAAATACACTTTATTCCTATTTATATATAGCGTATACAATACAGATAAATACTAATTTTGCTCTATATTAATTTCAGAACTTAATTCATTGAACAATATATCTGAGAAAAGTAAATACTTATCAAGTATATCGTCCACATGTTTCAATATGTAGTAACTTTATTTCATAACTTCTTATTTTAATACAATACAAATTGTTTAATATTCTTTCTAATGCACGTATGAGCTCAATATTTTTAGATTAATTATCTATTTGAATACACGTATAGAATAAACTAATTCTCTTGTTTGCTTTTAATTATACACCATCAAACCCGTGTTTTTATATAGTGTAATCAATATTTTGCAAGGTAAGTAATTTGCATTTTGTACAAATTAACACCACTTAAAATGAATACCTGCTGATATAAAATCTTATGATGATTTATCATTAAAATTTCCTTGTTTATTCGCTCACTAAAAAAGTAATTTTAAAGTTTTCTTTTTTTTTATATCACTTTTAAATATAATATTGTATTGTAAATTTTTCTACTATAATATTCTAAATATTCTAATATATATTTAATGCAGTATCAAGTCTACAATAGTCCTTGTCCTGGAGGTTAGGTTACCTTTTTCTTATAGTCCCTAGCACTATTATTATAGAAAATGAGATTCCCACTCACCTTTTGCTGTCTTACTTCCTGAAATGTTATGATTTCAAAGAGGATCTCCCTGTTGAATTGTTCGTTTCACAGTCGCTCTCTTTCTCTCTGTCTCTCTCTCTCTCTCTCTCTCTCTCTCTCTCTCTCACTCTCTCTCTCTCTCTCTCTGTCTGTCTCTCTCTTTCTCATTCCGCTGCACGTTCTCTGTACACGCGGCTTTGGTGAATTGTTTTTTTTTCTTTTTTTACTACTAACTAAACTATGGCTATTCTAATTCCTATCTATTTAACTTCGCAATTATCTGTAACTAATCCTATTTATCCTAGGTACTAATCTATTCTACTTCTTAAACACTTTTTAAAATTTCCGAAATTAGACTATTCTACATGCTATGTACTCGAATACTAACGCCCATTTCTCGATGCGTACACGGCTCAAATGCTCGCTGTGCATATCTGCGTGCGCATCACGCATTCGCTCACGCGGCTTGGTCGCACGATTTCGCACCAATGCTCTCTATGTGCTGTTGCTCGGTACGAATTGTCCCGATTTTAGCTTCTTCTAACACCACGCCTGGCCCCACGTTGAGCGCCATTATATAACGGCAGCCTCGCGGTGGTCATCCATCCACCGGCGCCGATTATATTACTATATAACACCTTACCTGATTTTTGCGGAACTCGTCTTCCTGAAAAGAGGGAAGGTGATGTGTGCTATGATACTGAGGCGTCTGTTACATGAGACTACTAATTAAAGATTTATTTAATTTTCTCAACAATATGACCGGTGAAATAACCGTTGGGCGGCAACTGAGACACGGCTCTCAGCGCGAGCTGTAGTTAGCTCGCCTTATATGTTTACGTCGGTCACGCAGCACTGAACGAACACGCGCTCCGCGTTAGGAAGGTGGTCACGACAGTCTTTCCAGGACGGCGAACTCCACGCGGTGTGGATAGAAACGATTACGTCGCAAATAATTCACACCGAGCTAGCATGATATTTACTTAACGATCTACTAAATTATACTAATGATCCCAGGGCGGCTCCCTGTAGATCTCGCGAAAACCTCACTCGAGGACAGAACTGAAGAGGAGAAGTTACCCCGCGCTCTCCACTCGCCCCTCACTCCTCGGTGGTGGCTCGTATGCCGTGGCAGGCTTCTCGGGATGATTGTTCCCGGCTTAATTGTTGATTTCTCGTTCTCGCAGGATTGCCTCTCGTACGAGACCTGAAATTGTCCTTGTGCACGGGTATTGAGGCCACCCTCACCGCTCGTTAGCCTTCGATAGCTTCTTGCCGCCCCGCTTCTTAGTTACCTGGAACCGGAATCTTCTCAAGAGAGAGCTGTTACTCGCTCGGGCTCCGAAAGGCAAGAGAGAGAAGTATACTTCTCTAAACCCGTCATCAGCCGCGGCCCTCTCGAAATGGCGTAGCGGGGAAGACTATTTCTTCTCACCCATTTCCGCTCGGTATGGCTCGCGACTCGCGGGATATTTGGTCGAATAACTGAAACCAAACTATCTTTTGTTTATCATTTGGATTTACTGGCCGATAATATTAATATGGAAAATATTTTGTTCGCTGAAAGCAATGTAACGCATTTCCCGCGTTACAATATGTATCTATATATATATATATATATAGAACGAGGGTAGGTCAATAAGTCTATAGAAAAAGATAAAAAAACAATTTTTTGGGCTAAATTTCTTTTTATTTTTCAACATAATCTCCTTCAAGTTCAATACACTTTGACAGACGTATCTCCAATTTTTTTAAGCCTTCAGAAAAGTATGATTGTTGTAGTTCTTCAAAATAAGCATTTGTGTGAGTGATGACCTTTTCATTTGACGTAAACCGTTGTCCGCTGAGCCATTTTTTAAAATTTGGAAATAAGAAGTCACTCGGGGCCAGATCTAGTCTATTGATTCAAACCGCAATTCCTGAATTTTAATCATCGAAACTGCACATGTATGCACTCATGCATTATCCTGGATAAAGAAGACTTTTTTTCTTCAAATGAGAACGATTTTCTTTTATTTTCTCATGTAGCTGACTTAATAATGACTCGTAATACTTTCCATTAATCGTCTGTCCCTTTTCCAAATAGTCAATAAGGATAATATAATGTGCATCCCAAAACACAGTAGCCTTAATCTTTCCAGCTGATTTGACCGTGTTTGTTTTCTTTGAAGCTCGTTCGCCTTTAATAATCCATTGTTTAGACTGTTCTTTCCTCTCTGGAGTGTAGTGGTGTATCGATGTTTCATATACAGTGATTAATCTATTCAGAAACTCGTCTGGGTCACTTAACACCATATCGTGGATTTTATCACTAATTTCCGGGGTACTCACGTCTACGGGACGTCCTGAATGATGTTTATCCTCTGTTGATATACGGACACGTTTAAATTCATTTTTCAAATTGTAAGCTGTTGCAAAAACAGGGGCAGATGTGCCATGAACTGAATTCAACTCAGCTTTTATTTCTTTTGCTGTTAAGCTTTTTAAATAGAAAAGTTTAATCATCGCTTTAAACTCACTTTTGTCCATTTTCTTATGCAAACAAAAGTTATTTACCTCAACTGACGATAAAAACGAAACCACTAGATGAATATGGCTGCAACTTTGCCAGATACCTAGTGAGGAATGATAATTACTAGAAACAGTGTATTTTTGATGCTACGAGTGCCATCTCTTATATTTTCTAAGAACTTATTCGCCTTCCCTCGTAACAGTAATACACATCAAAAATTTCCAGCACTCAAACCGTTCAAACTGTAGCAAAAGTTCAGCAGTAAGACATATGTGTAGTATAATAAGATACTTTAAGATATAATATAGTAAGACGCTTTAATATAATAATAGCTATACAGTATATATATAAACACATAGCAGATAAAATTATGCCTGATGATATATGATCATCCAAAATACAAACCTCATAATTAGAATTATTCATTCTAATATTTTATCTAATATTGGATATTCATTTATTGATAATAAGTTATTTATAATTTGTAGTACTATAGACTAATTTGAATGATCGTTCAAAGTATCAACCGTATAATTAGAATTATTAACTCTAATATTTTATCATATTCATTTTATTATTTACAAATAATTTTTAGTTATTATTAATAGAAAAGTATTGTTAAAAATTAAATGCCTTTTACAAATATATGTTATTTTATATATTCTTTCTCTCTTTCCATTCTATAACTTTAATCCTATAATAAATATAAATCTAATGTTGGATATAATGAATATTAATAAATTACATAAGATATAATAAATGATATTAGAAAAGAATTTTTACTAATTGGATCTTATTGAATTTTTATTAAATATAGTAGGTGGAATATTGAAATAACGATACACGAAATAATCTCTTAATATGAACTTTATTTCACACGAGGAAAGAAAATACGTCTATTCAAACGAAAGGACAATACAAAACTAAATACAGTACTTGAAATTGAAAACTCTGCAAGCCTTTGTGAGAAGTTTAAAACCTATAAAAAAACTTCAGGCATCTAAACAGCATCTAAACAATAAATTCATAAATTAGTTGCTGCGCACAGCAGCAAAGACGCAGATGGTAATAAGACCCAGTGGGCACATATATTTACATACCTTTTACGAAGTTGTCCAATATTTAGTTTCAAGTATTTTTTTCTTTATTATTTATAGAAGGCTAAAATAATCCAATAGATCTAATTAATTGTATGATCAGATTTTAAAGATAATTATTTATTCATAAACTTTGTACATGTACAACTTTTCGTCTAAAATTCCATATTTATATGAAATTGTATAACAATATTATTTACGTAAATGTATTAAAAAGTACTAGGTGTTCAAAAATCCCCGTGGTATAACTTAAAGTATATTTAAATAATTTTAAATATTTCATTTTATGCTTTTTTAATAATATAGAAAATAGTTTCAAATTTAATTATTAATAAAATATTTTAAATAATAGCTTTACTTATATGCATATAATTTTGAATAATAACACAAAAAATAAACAATAATTTTACATGTTATTTTCAAATAGAAACCAAAAAACACTTATAAAGCATAGAACTTTTATTTAATAAAAATTACCGTTAAATACACATGATTTTAATATATTAACACAAAAAATATTCTATAATTAATTATAAATCATTTCACTGATATAGTCAGATGTCCTACTGTTTATGATAAAGGAATACATAATAATACATGTTTTTTTAATGTTATTTAACTTCGCTCTGTTTATGCTTTCAAATACGGAGGTCTACGATGTGTTTGTAAACAAAGCACATGTAATTTATTACAACAGTGCTTGTGTCAATCGGCTGAGACCGGGATTTGAACTCGGATCACCATCTTCTGTATTTGAACGTGAACTAAAAGTAATTTCAAATTGTAAAATAAACCAATATAAAGTTAGTAGATAGGCTATGGGCATTCTAGCACATGGGCATTCTGGCACACTCTCCCCCCCTGAAATCTGTGCTTTGGCCCTGTGGGCATTCAAGCACACCTCCCCCCCTTGAAAACTGTGCTGAGCCCCCCATGCATATTGTAATGTATAGAGAATGAGGTCACCTCCCGAAAACGATGCCGCTCTCGCTATATTAGATAATGAGAGAGAGATGGGGAACGACTCGTTTCATCTTTTTTTTCATACATTAAAATTTAATATACGTGTGAGAAAAGGCGAACACCATTGATGGTAGAGGAGAGCAGAACATGACATACTTTACATGCGAGTATACTTTGGGTTCTCTACTAGAGGGCTGGGGGGGGGCATGTCTCACTTGACAGGTGAGTAGACTTTAGGTGTAGTAGAATACCTTTATGTGCCGTGATGCCTATAGCAAAGTCAACTACTTTTTTTATTTTTTTATTTATTTATTTTTTTCATTTTTCTTCTTCTTTGAATTTAGCAATATTTAAATAACCTTTCTTACATCTCCACTGATGGGATTATACTGAACTATGCGATCGTGCAAGATCAAGCAATAAGCTGTAGTATTGGCTGGAAAGTTCTCTTTAGCCTCAAATTCTAAACGTACATCTACAGGAGCGCTCTTTAGAGATTCATTTTGTCGTGAGCAATCAATTACTATGAGAGGTTCATTATCGAGAAACTGTTTCTTTGAAAGTAGTGGTTGAGGATCCCTTGTATAGTATGTTTTTTGGAAATTTGCATACATATCATACAGTATTGCATATTGATTATTAGATATGTCAAGGTTTAAATTATTGTATGGATAATATTGAGAATTTAAAAAAAGTCTCACGTTAGTTATATTGCAATGATCAAAACGACTGGCGTTTGCGGATGCTTGAAATTTTTTCTTTGTCTGTAAGCCGAGAATCACATAACGTGGTTTCTCCAATTGATTGGAAGTTTTGACTGTCCACACATGCTTATTGGCGCTTGGCAGAACAGGATATTCAAATAGTTCCCATGAACGATAACACATTGGGATGGGATTATCTTTGCCAATGAAATTTAAAAGTTGGATTTTTTGTTTATCAGAAGCAATGACATAAGGCATTAACCATTCTATTTTTGTTATTTTTATGTTATATTCTTCATATGTAGTATTATTACCAACTATACTACCTTCCTGGATTATGGCATTCAGGTCAGATCTTGATCTTACCAGAATGAGTTCATGTTTCATGTTAATTACAATTTTTCTGTAATCTTCTGCGAAGCCCAAAATCATACTTAGAGGAATAGAAACGTCGAAGTTTCCATGCCTATCTATCAATGTTCTCGTTGTTTCTTCGTTGCCAATCCAGCCTGCATTTTCAAGCATGAACGTCTCGTTGGTATTGAATGAAGCCCATCCTTTCATGACACTACTCAATCCAACATTTTTACTTTTGTCTATCTCAACGCCATTAATTTCGTAGCGAATTTCATCAAAAAGATGACAAATACCATTGTTGACGAATCTAGATTTAGTTGGTGCATTTCCAGCAGTGTTTTGTAATTTTCCATAGATATGGATAGAACTACGTGATGGCAGAAGACACAGATCTTGGTGTTGGATGGAAATGCGAATTTCATCATTATGATCAAAGTTTAGTGATGTGTATAGTTGATGTGCGTGAATTTCATAATGAGCAATTGACTCATCGAATGCTACACCTGATTGAATTTTTAGTATTTCGTCCATTTTTTTTCAGAAAGCAGCAGAAAATTATACAGCTAATTTTTTTCCACGAACTTTTAGACCTAGACTTTGTAGGAACTGAATGTTCTTCAGTGTTAACGGTTTCAAACTCTTCAATCGACTGATTGTCGATTGCCATGATGGAGTACTTATATGTGTGCTAGAATTATAAACAATCCCCATTATATAGATTTGATATGAAGTCTAACAGTGATTTCCTCTTCTCGAAAATTAACTAGATTGCCGTCCTGATCGACAATTCGAACTTGTATATTATCTATGCACTTAACATTAAGTGGTAGATATATAACATGTGATGGAATTTCAATGATTTTATATCCTGGAGGAACACTGGGAAAGAATTCATGAATAGTATGAACTTTTTGGTTGTTAATGAAAGCTCCTGCAGTAATGTTACACTCGACTCTGAGTGCGTTGATTTTCAATATTTTCACTGGTAAATCAGAACGGTGTTCTATATTTTCTTGGAGAGTACGAGGAGTAAAACCCAACACTCGACCGATTGATTTTTCAGGTCTAAGGTCTAACGAAACACTGCACTTAATTTCACTTTTAAATGTATTATTGTTAGCTTTCAAGGAAAATTCAATTCCTTTTGATTTCAATGTATTAGATAAAAATTGATTTATATCATCAATCTCGTAACTACCAATGGGGATAGTAATAATTTCTCCTTTTAAATGAAGTTGATTATTTGTATTGTCAATATTTGGAATTGAATTAAAGGTTAAAAGTTCGACTAAACCTAAAACATAATTTTTATGCTTTGGTAATTCAATGGATGGAAAGTATTGGGCTTCTAAGACAGAAGATTTTCCTGAAAGTGTCAAAGTGAAACTATCTTCCATGACTGATTCAGCGAAAATGATCAAATTTTATCTGACAAATTCTTTTTATAGACTTTCAGTTAAAAAACAAAGACAAAGATGACCGCAAATGAATGAGTCGAAATTCTGATATCTTGTATAGTTGTATTTCACTTCTTTCACATTGAAATATTTCATAAGATCTATGGGAGGTTTGAGGTCACCAAAGCTATCAAAGTAGGTGACGTCAGATCCTCTCTTTCGATAACTGACCCAATGAGTACCTTTATTTTGCGAATCTTCGAGATTAACAATGGCAGATTCGTTATTCCATGGTCCATTACGAGGAAGGCTATTTCTCATGTAAACACCTCGAAAATGTGGAATTTGTAATATATGTGCATATTTTATAAGATCAAAGTTTGTTAGTGGACGATTTGGCAAAATTAAATTGAAGTTTTTTTTTTTCTTTTCATTAGACCGTGTCCGACATGCGGTTTGAGAAATAATCCCATTCCACGTTTATATGGCTTCAGATAGAGACCTTTACCTAAAGCAATAGCTTCCATCGTCTTATTATGTCGCTTACTTTCTTGATAATCTTTCTGAGCAGCTTTAGCATCATTTACTGCTTTAGCTATTCCAGCAGCACCTCCGGCTAAAGCACCAGTTGCACTTAGTCCTGCGAACAGTGGAATAAGGAAAGGAAGAACTCCGCCAATTTTAGACGGAAGGGGTATCACACGTGGAATGAGAACTTTCTTCTTACAACCACTATTCTTAAGAGCTTGACGAGCACCTTTTAAGGCGGACTGTATGACTTTGCGTGAATGTTTACCTGATTTCAATGATTTTTTCGCTGCTGTCACCAATTTGTTGAATTTCAGCCCCATTCCAGTTTTTGCCTTTAATTTCATAGCACTGGCAACCGCTAGAGCTGAGGCTTTCTCCGCAAGACTAGCATCTTTAGCTTTAATCAGTTGCCAAGCTTTATTAGCAAGCTTTATATCAGCCACTTTACGATTACTGTTTTTATTAGAGTACTCAATGTCATGTTCTTTACATGCCTTATCTAGTTCATTTATTCCCGGATCACCCCTTTTTAATCGCTTTGTTAATTTAGTTCCAGGGCCACAGTATTGATAACCAGGAAGATGCATTTCGATAGGTAAATTGTTGATTACTCTATCGAGCAATCCACGTCCTTCCTTTTTTGAATGCTTCCGAGTTTTATGCTCAATCATCTTTGGCAGTCAAATTATAACTGATGATCGAAAATATAAAATCAACATTTATATATTTACTTCAGTTAATGATAAACTAGACTTTGTCATATCAACATGGATTTCACTGAGCAGAACGTGAAACTCCCTGTCGCTAACTTTGATTTTGGAAAGGAAAAAAGAAGGAAGCGACACGGAGAATTGCTACCAGATAGTATACGAGCAGTATTCTGCGGTCCATCAAACTGCGGAAAAACAAATAGCTTATTAGCTTTAATCACTCATCCCAATGGTCTTAGATTCGAGAATGTGTATGTTTATTAAAAATCCTTAAATCAACCAAAGTATCAATTTCTCAAAAAAGTCATAGAACCAGTCGAAGGCATCTCATATTTCCCGTTTAGTGAACATGAATCTGTAATATCACCGGATGAAGCATTGCCCAATTCAATTATGATTTTTGATGATGTAGCTTGTGAGAAGCAAGATAACGTCAGAGCATTTTTCTGTATGGGGAGACATAAAAGTGTAGACTGCTTCTACCTATGCCAGTCATATGCTCATATACCAAAACATCTTATTAGAGATAATATTAATATGCTAGTAATTTATCGACAAGATGATGTGAATTTAAAACATATTTATGATGACCATGTCAATACTGATCTGTCTTTCAACGAGTTTCGTAATTTTTGTTCTGAATGCTGGAAAAATGATAAATATGGATTTGCTGTTATTGATAAAGATAGAACGATGGATGCTGGTAGATACAGAAAAGATTTTGACTGTTTTGCAATAAAAAGAAATTAAAAAAATCTTAATCACTCAGTTCAATTTTATACAGCAACACGACACCATGTCGGACATTGAGAAAGAAAAGAGTATTCTTAGCGAGTTGATGCAAGCTCGTAAAGCTATTAAAAGAAAATCTGCACTATTGAAACAGGAGAGAGAGAATCTCGAAAAAGTTGTAGGAGATACATTGAAACCTGTCATTACACCACTTGAAAAGCTTGTCGAATCAAATAGTGTACAGTCTTCTAATCTCATTTCGAATGATCAGAGCATTAGAAAACCAACTAGATCCCGAAAAAAGTTGAGTTTTATGATAGATAATAATATTCGCTCAGCTTCCATGAAAGATTATGATTCCGATGATGATTTTGCCTCATTAGATAACTCAATGATGAATTCGACATTCAAATCTATGCATGAAGACGATGTTAAATCGAATATTTTAGATCAAAGCCACAGTAAATTTGATAACATATATGGAGTAAGAAATATTGGAGGTATATACATGCTTGGCGATTCTGAAATTATATTTGATGATAATAAAATAAAAGTGAAAGATTTAACTTATCCTAAAAGTAATGGACTAATGGAGCTACTTATTAAAAAAGAACCAGATGACACATTAATAAGTGCAGCAGATCGTGAAAATTATCGCAGTATTTTAGAAGCAACAAGTGCTCACCGGAAAAAACATAGTAAAGATGAATCTATACGCTCATCGAAGAGTAGAAAATATTTCAACATCATTGCACCAATGTTTCGCACCAGTCATACAAAAAAAAGAGGGGGAGGTCACCTACCTAAATATAAAATAGCAAAGAAAGATTCTTCAATAGAGTTAGTGTACTGGGATGATCCGAATGAGCTTGTTGAGAGACTAAGATTACTAATTGCCGAACAATCAGCTGGAAATAACAATCATATCAATGAAATCCATTCAATTATTGAAGAACTGCGTGAAATAGGATATATATATTAATACACATTCGTCTATTCTTCAATCAGTATCATCATGAGTCTCGACTTGTTTGGAAGAAATTTGAGAGACTCGAAAGGGAGTCGAGGTCCTCCAGGCGTTGGATACAATTTCACAACAGATGGCAATTTTGATACAGAAAATAAACGACTTTGTAATGTTGGTGAAGCTATTGAAAGTACTGATGCAGTTTGTGTAAAAACGATATATTCAATCTTGGAGAAGGAACTAAATACTGTATTTTCAAAAATTAATGAAATGATAAAAGAAAACGAGAAAAAACAGGAACAAAATGGTAAGATAATTGAAAGGAAATTCAAAGATCTTTATCAAAATAAATTGAAATTGGAAGAAAAAATAAATAATTTGGATAAAAATCTTATGAAAACCAATCAGGATAAATCAGAACTGGAATCGAAACTGAAAACTCTTAGTGACTCACATACTCGTTTAAATGATACTATGACAAAATCGATTTCGAATTTGAATGCTATTATAATAGATATTAACAGGAAAACAAATGCACCGACAAGATCAGCAAAGGCAAAGTCAGCAGGAAATAAAACAAAAAGTGGTTGAAGAGCTACACAAACCTACCCGTCGCAGATATAAGCGAAGAAAATATGATATACGTGGTATAGATGAAACTTGGCAAGCAGATCTTGTAGAAATGATACCCTACTCTAAGGAGAATAAAGGGTTTCGTTACTTACTCACTGTTATAGATTTATTTTCGAAGTATGCTTGGGCTAAACCAGTAAAGTCAAAGAATGGTAACGATGTTACTCTCGCTATGAATACGATATTGAAACATGGAAGAGTACCATCAAATCTACAAACTGATCAAGGAAAAGAATTTTACAATTCACACTTCCAAAACCTCATGAAAAAGTATAAGATAAATCTATACTCTTCACACAGTAATCTTCATGCAAGTATTTGTGAACGATTTAATAGAACCTTAAAAATGCAATGTGGATACAATTCAGCAAACAAGGAAACTACAAATGGATAGGTATCCTACCAGATTTACTGAAAGCTTACAATTCAAGAAAACATCGAACAATAGGGATTGAGCCTGAAAATGTAAGCCAAGAAAATGAAAGGGAGGTGAAGAAGCGTTTTTCAATTGAGATGATAGCAAGGAAAAAACCGAAATACAATGTCGGAGATAATGTACGAATAAGTAAAATAAAACATATTTTTGAAAAAGGCTATACACCTAATTGGTCTACTGAAATTTTTACAATATCAAGAATTGTAAAAACTGATCCAGTAACTTATCACGTTAAAGATTATTACGATAAGCCTGTATCTGGAGGTTTTTATGAAACTGAAATTCAAAAGACTAAGTTCCCTGAAATTTATCTAGTAGAAAAAGTGCTAAAACGGAGTGGTAGCCGCGTATATGTTAAATGGTTAGGATTCAATAGTGAGCATAATAGTTGGATAAATAAAAAAGAAATTAAATGAAAGCAATATAAAAGTAAAATATATGGATATGTGGAAGGTCACTAGTTATTAAATATGAAAGACAGTGTATTATGATTATAATATTTATTTATGTAATTAAGTTATACATGTTTTAATTCTTTTTTTTACAAATAAATAATGATAAGAAATTAATCTATCTGTGTTTTATTAATATTTAAGAAGTAGAAGTGTTAAACTTAAAACAACTACCGCCTTGATACACTATAAATAAACAAAGCTTATTTGCTTTGTTAGCCATATTTATGAAAAATTCTTCTTCTTTTAATAATGCCGAAGATATCTTTTGCGGCAAAAATATTTGAAAGTTATCGTCCAGCTCCGCAACGACTTTGGTGCCATATCTTGTAGAGACTTGCTTAAGAGCAGTCACCATGTACTGCTGATTTTTCTCCAATTCTGTATATTTCTTCCGCGGCATGAACTCGCTCTCAGATATCTTGTTAAGAGTAGTTAAGTCCATTCTAAAGAAAAGAAAAAAATTTTTCTTTTTAATTCTAACATAGTAAAAAAAAATTAATTTTTTTTTTAAAAGAAAAAATTAACTACGAATCTTACCTTATTAGATTAGTCTTGTTTTCTTTGGAGATGGCAGATAATTCTCATACTCTTCAACTGCTCGAATGAGTTCCTCGTCATCCTCCATCTCTTCATATAGCTGATTCCCCACCATAATTTCTGTCTCTTCCATTGCCTCACGGAGTGCATCCCTTCCCTCAGCTTCAACTGAGCTTACCCCTTCCAAGACTTTCAAAATTTCTTCAGGATTCCATTCGTGCATTAGTTCGTCAGATATATTATACTCAATGCTTATTGGTTCACCTTGATTACTATAGAGCGTCACTGTTTCTCGCATAATTTGATTTTCATTAGTTACTTTATCCCTACTCTCTTGTTCTGCATGTACATCTGCCGTGACTCGAATCTCATTGCAGATTTTATTCTCCCTCTCTTCTTCTCCAGTAGCTACACCTACTTGAGCTCTTTTTCCATTGGACTCATCATATCCCCTCACATTATCCTTACGCTCCTCTTCGATTTGCTGACCTGTACTTCCCATTATTTCCTTCTCTACCTTACTCGCAGCTTTCAACATTTGCTCTTCTAGGATTTTATAGTGACCCCAAGGTAATGTGTCTGTAGTATTAGGCAATAAGTATCTTTTATCATCAAATGGACTTAGGGCAATTTTTTTCTGTTTTTCTGTATGCACTATGTGTAATTTTAAGCGAATGGTGCACTGCTCTCGTTGTATAATTACGAGGTCTTCCAGGCATCTTCTATAATCATCGAATGTAATTGATTTCTTTACTACACCCGATTTAATACCTTTAGCTTTTTTTACTGTTCCTCCTCCATCAACTAAAATACTGTACATTTTACTTCGTAAACCAATAAATTCCATCATGATCTTTCCATTACATTCATCTTTCATTAGTCCAGGAATTTTTTTATTTTCGCGTGGAATTCCATACTGATTATTTTCATCATAATCAGAAGTATCAAATCTATGAATATCTTCTTTCATTATTTGATACATATCAATGTCCTCTACTTCATATATCAAGCTATCAGTGTCAGTATACAAGAGCTTACACTTTTCACCCACTCGCTGTTTCATGTAAGAGTAGTGAAAATCGTAGACTAATGTTTTTGATAAATCGAGGATACAAAGCCCAAAGTATATAGGCTTTTTGATTGTTACACTTGTTTTTTTCAGCTGAATGGCAACTAAATTTTCAGCAAAAATTGCACAGCTATGATAATTAGGTAGAGCTATGCGTGCTTCTGCTCCATATCGGCCAGTAAATTTATTTACTAATCGTACATCAACGCGAGATCGCTCTCGCTCAATACATTTTCCATAAACAGCATTAATTAACAGTTTATAAAAGAGTTTTTCAAACTCATTCTTTGCATGCTTTCGCTTTTCAGTATTTAGTACAACATATGATTTTAACCAAGGTTTCTGTTCAAAGCTCAAAATTCTATGTACTTTTTTCAATTGAAGACCATTGTCGAGCGCTTGCTTAAGGGCGCGATAATGAATTATATACCTTGTTTTATCGTTCAAAGTAGTTAGAAGTTTCTTTTGTTTTGAGCCAGGTGGTGTACGATGCTCGGCACAGAAAGGTAAATCACGATGAATATCATGTATTTCCTCAGGATACTCCAAATCTACTTCAGCAATATAACCTACGTCCGAATCTGATGGCGTATTGAAAAAGTCACGATTTGACTCATAATCAACCCATTTAAATTTTCCAACTGGTAAATGCTGCACCATCGCCCATCCATACAAATTATTTATATAATAATATAAAAGTGTCTTTGTCTTCTTTTTTTCATCATATGTCGGCCCCATGTATGGATTATTTGCCTTTGCATATCGATTGCAGTACTGACTTATTCCACCTCGAATGCCTGATTCAATAAATAATAACATGTCAATATCTGTTAGAAGCTCTAATTCTACCTTCGTCATTTTTAGAGCTGCTGCAAATGTTAATCCTGGAGTAGTGTAAAAATGTGCAGGACATAAGCCGTATGCTTGAATAGATGTGTCTCGAAAACTTTCAAAGATATCTGCTAAGAGTAGAACATCTGTTTTTAAATATAAGTCCGAATACTCTCCTAATGTTCTTATATTAAAACTTTCCCACACTTGAACAGCATGCTTATAGTCTTCCTCACTAATACCTGAATCTGTCAATTTATTATAAAATTCATTTTTCGACGGCAGTTTTGTAGTTATCAATTTATCAAGTCCATCTACAAAATCGTAAGGAAATATTCCTTTACGTCTAAGAAGATCAATATTTTCGTTTGAGTATCCATCTAATTGAAATTCCTGTATTGCTATTGGTACATTATCTAGATAAGACGCAAGTTTTTCTAAAGATGATGGCAAAAATCGCCAAGAATCTAAGAATCTAAAACTCACATCACAGTCATCCATATACTTTGTGAAGGAAATATATTTTTCCTTGTTATGAGGTATTAAGTTAACTCAACCTTTCATCAGTGTAGAAGTTCCAATTTCTTTTAAAATAAAGTGTGTATCATAATTGAGATTGTGAAAAATTACTGGAATAAATTTCGAGTCTTTATAGTTCAAATTG
Source organism: Sycobia sp. Sy_11 (assembly GCA_018907035.1). Classification (NCBI taxonomy): domain Eukaryota; kingdom Metazoa; phylum Arthropoda; class Insecta; order Hymenoptera; family Epichrysomallidae; genus Sycobia; species Sycobia sp. Sy_11. The sequence continues at coordinate 3,182 of JACCIC010000385.1, read as the reverse complement.
CAGGAATTATGGGCAGCACCTCTGAATCTAATGAGAAAAAAATTAATTTAGCAAAATAATTTCTTTTTCTTTATTATATTAAATTATCTTTTAAATTATTATATTAAATTTACCTTCCTGTTAAATGACAATGATCTCGCACTACCAGTTGCTCATCCAAAAATGGTTTTCGACATATATGGCAAACGGTCGACCATTTAAAAGTCAACTCTTCATCATCTGTGAGTTTCATTGGTTTTGGATTTTTATAGAGATGATCAATCTGCTCACCAATTGATTTTAATTCACGCACAAACCAACTTGCGGGTGTCTCATCGTCTGCACTTTTCTGTCTATATGCTTTGTAAACGGATAATTTGTCATCAAAGCTACATTTTACATAAAATCCTATACTGTATGCCTGGTGGAGTTGAAAAGCATTTTCATTTTCTGTAGGTTTTAATAAGCATTCAAAATCAGCATAAACTACAAAAGGCACTTTTTCCCCTTTATTATAATCTTCAAATTTTTAAATATTATTCGATGAGTTTGGTAAATTTATTCGACAATCGTTAATATTTTTACAAACATTTTCATGATTTTCTAGCCTTTCTTCACTATAAAAATGTTGTAAACATCTTTCACAATGGTATAATTTTTGGTGAGTCTTGCTGACTTGTGAACCTTCAAGTCTGGATATACTTTTAATCGCAACGTAATGGAATTTAGGCACACTTCCATTATCATCAGAAATATTATTTTCTTCATACTCATCGATGTAGAAATCTTGAATGAGAAGAAGATTTGCATGTTTCTCCTTCTTGTTTAATGAAATATGACAAGGTGATACTTCATATTTCGATCCATACTTTCTAAGCATATAAACATTTACTGAAAGATTATTCCATTTTTCAAATTTGGAAACATCTTTTAGTTTTACAGGAAATTCTATATCACCAAAGTTCAACTCGTTTGCATATTTATCATAATTATGAACTCTTTGAGGATTTTTTTCATTTAGATGTAATGCTGAAAGAATAGCGTATTTAAAGCATTGATTATCAGTGTTATGGACATTGATACATGCTCTTTTTGATGCTATGAACTTTGGCAGAGGAATAAATGATCTTCCCTTGTGAGGTGAAAATTTTTTCATATTTATGCACAAACTTATAATACTTTTTAATGTCCATCCAGAATCTTTTTCCTGAAATTCTTCTAGATGAGTAAGAAGAGGGTCCTTAATATGTTCCTCATACCATTTGCCTAAATCAGTAGACATGTATACTGTAGCACTCATACTTGTGAAATATTTAATATCTGTTGTTTCCTCTCCATTTTTCTGCATGGAAAATTCTGACATAAAATCAGAATTTACTTTTATTGCACCATATTCTTGTAAGCATGCTTGTACTTTATCTTCAAAGAGCTTCTGTGCATCGAGCAAAAAACTTAAAATGTCCACATGTTTTAAATTAACCACAACACCTGTCCTTATTCGATTTTTAAAAGCTGATTGAACATCTCGCCATTCAACTTTAGCTGACTCGATAGGGATTAGACTACCTCCGATTGGTGCTGCACTATCAAGATAGAACCGAAATCCTGCTTGTAAACATGACAAATGAATAAGAGATGTTAAACATTTTTGATTTTCTGCTCGAGAGACCTTGTTTTTTTCCAAATTCTCTCAGCTCTAACAAAGCCTATTCAGTTATTGTTGAATAATTCTCGAGTTCGATTACGTTCAATCACTGACACGTTCGTAAATATCACGAAGTTGTTTCACTTGAAATTCGACAGACGAAAGATAAGCCATTTTACTTTTATTTTAACGTGAATTAATAACATATATTTTAAAAAATATTTAAAATATATCAGACTTCACTTAATATTGCGTCTTTATTCACTGTTACAATACAACACACTTGTATAACTGGCAATAGAAAAAATAAGAAAGATGAAACTGAACTTATTTAACTGTGGTGTAAAAACTGTGTTCCTCCAAGAAACTGTCTCGCTTTTAAAGGAAAATGAAAAATAAGGAGAAGGGGAAACAGAAGTGGAAGCACAATGCCAAGCCTACGATAGAAAACATTCAATAGCGTGTTAGAATGAGAAGAATATATGTAGACTAAAACCAATCAAAATATCATCCTTTCTCCTTGAACGTCCAATCATAAACGTGATTTCCTACGAGAGGGGCGTGTAGAGTTTAGGAACATCTAAATATCTACCGTTACTTGCTTTCTCAACGTACAAATGCTTTTCTTCTCCCACGCCCAATCGTAAGTGACTTTCTCTAAGAATAGAGGGGATGAATTGACTTGTCACCAACCAAAAAAAAATTCAATCTTCATCATCCAATCGAATCTATTTTATTTTTCTCAGCCAATTGTAGGACAGTTCTCATTTCACGAGGAGGGGGAGAACTATTATAAAAATGAATGCATAAGCATATAACTTGCATTCATAATCAATACTTCTAACTATCGGTAAATAGAAATAAACTGAGAATGGCTAGAGTGAGGGAATACGAAGTGATGTTTAGAAAAAATATTCTGAAGTGTCCAGAAGATAAAGTATTCTTCTGCGACATGCAGGGTTTTCAGACAAGAGGCCCGCAAACTTTCATTTTAAAGGAATTTAGTTTATTAGGTATGGAAAGAGGTGCACTACCTACAGTATATATCTTTAAGCCACCATTTCCATGGAGTGACCTTGACATGGAATGAAAAAAAAACAGTTCACTGGTTGCAGCGTGATTACCATGGGCTTGAATGGGATACTGGTGACATTCCATACCATAGGCTTCAAAGAACATTGGAGATATGCTGTACTGGAGTAAAAAAATTATATGTCAAGGGAACGAGAGAGAAGGAATGGTTGACAACCATTCTCCCAAATATGTAAGTAATTTGGATACTTATAATCATCTTTATATTTATTTCATGTATATATTTCAGAAAGTAATAAAAAATAAACTTTATGGAAAGTATATTTTCATACAATGTTCATACATGTGTTCATACTTATTCATAATTTTTTTATACTTTTTCATACTTTTTCATACTTTCTTATACTTTTTTTCTAATTCCAGAATTATATCTGATATGGAGGAGGAGCTACATTGTCCATCATTGCAAACATTGCAGAGTGAAGGTCAAAATGTGATTTGCCACAACCATCCATTATGCAGCCGA
>JACCIC010000384.1:60000-95015 GCA_018907035.1 Sycobia sp. Sy_11 | reverse complement strand
AGATATTACCTTTACGCGTTATAGGTTCTACAAAAACAATAGATACATTTGCGTTACTTGATGAAGGATCGACTATCTCAATAATTAACGAAAATTTAGCGCGAGAGTTAGGTTTGAGAGGTAGAGAAATCGAACTATCATTAATTGGAATAGGTGTCGAGAAAATAACATTAACAAATTGCCAAAAATTAGACATTGATATTATCGATAGTTATGGGAGAAAGAAAATCAAAGGCGCTGCAACAGCAAAAAATATAAACTTGCCGACACAGACCGTAAATGACGCGCTTGTTCAAAAAATAAATGATGCGGTGAATATAAAAATTAAATCGTATTACAATGCAAAAGTGCAAATATTAATCGGTCAAGATAATTGGCCGTTAATAATTACACGAGAGTTTAAAAAAGTAGCCGGCACGAATTTAGCTTTATCGCGTACAATGCTCGGTTGGACTGTGCACGGCTCGATATATCATATTTCAAGTAAACTAAATAAAGACACATTTCTCGAGAGAGATTCTATATCGGATTACACGATAATGGTTCAAACTGAGTATACAGTCGAGAATACATTGGACGAATTAATGAAGGAATATTTTGAACTGGATGCATTAGGCGTGACAGAAAAAACTAAGAGTAAAACAGGCAATGAAAGAGCGCTTAAAATTCTTGATGATTTTAGCTGCGTGAAAGATAATAATTGGGAAGTTGGGCTTTTGTGGAAAGACGCGCATCCGCCTAATGTCGACAGTTCAAGAACTGCGCGTAAAAGATTGTCTCTACTAGAAAGAAAATTAGATCGCGATCCGAGTTATGCAAAATTATACTATCAAGAAATGCAACGATTTCTTGACCTCGGATACGCAAAAAGAATTGATAAAAATGTTGATCGTCCACGAACGTGGTATTTGCCGCACTTTGGTGTGCTGAATCCGAACAAACCAAACAAAGTGAGACTTGTGTTCGATGCAGCTGCGAAAACTTCCGGAATTAGCCTTAACGATCAGCTCGACACAGGACCTGATTTGCTGCAATCATTACCCGGTATACTAATTCGATTTAGGCTATATGCAGTAGCTGTAAAAGGCGATATTTCGGACATGTTTTTGCGCGTAAAAATAAGAGATAATGATCGAGGCGCACAGCGTTTTTTATGGCGCGGTAGAGATCGAATTAAAGAGCCCGAGGTATACGAAATGACAACATTAATTTTCGGCGCTAAATCATCGCCAAGCAGCGCCATTTATATTAAAAATCGAAACGCGAGGAAATTTGAAAAATCTAATCCGGAAGCGTGCGACAGTATTGTCAATGATAGCTATATGGACGATCTGCTTACAAGTAGAAAGACCGAACGAGAAGCAGTAAGTCTTATAAATGATATTATAAAGATAAACGCAAAGGCAGGCTTCGAAATGCATAGCTGGGCGAGTAACCGGACGCGAGTATTAGATTTCGTAAAAATGAATAACGACGGGCATCGCGATAAAAAACATATGTGCCTATGCGATCAAGGTAGGGAGAAAATTTTAGGATTATTTTGGGATACGAGTACAGATAATTTAAAATTCAATGTAGAGTTTATTAAAATTCCGAAAGAAATTTTAAGCGGACAACGCAAACCAACTAAGCGTGAAATTCTACGCGTAATTATGTCTGTATTCGACCCTCTAGGACTATTAGCACCGTATACAATAAAATCGAAGATACTGATGCAGCAGATATGGCGTAGTGGTGTCAAGTGGGATGAGAAAATTAGAGATGAGGAATATGCCGGCTGGGTTTCTTGGATTTCAAACATTACTGAAATAAAAAATTGTTTTTTACCGCGCTGTTTATCTCCCATTCAATTAGATGTAAAAGATACGCAACTACATATTTTTTGTGATGCCAGTTTAATGGCATACAGCGCGGCGGCTTATTTGCGTACAGAAAACGTTAACATCACGCATGTCGCTTTAATAATGGCGAAAAGTCGAATAGCACCTCTTAAACCTTTAACGATACCACGTCTTGAACTTCAGGCTGCGTTACTCGGCGCCCGATTGGCGAAATTTATTGAAACAGAAATGAAAATTACGATTTCTCAGTGTTTTCTTTGGACGGATTCAATAACTGTAATCCGCTGGATTAAATCCGAACCTCGAACTCGTCACATTTACGTCGCGAATCGATTAGGTGAAATTGCAGAAATTACGCAATGCTCACAATGGCGATGGGTCCCAACTAATGAAAATCCGGCGGACGATGCGACGCGTTTCGTAAGGGATTCACGCGTAATTCGTCGAACGATCGTTGGTTTATGGTCCAGAGTTTTTTATGGAAATCGGAAATTCATTGGCCAAAAGAGAAAAAAATTCACGAAACTGACAGAGAAGCTATCGATAAATTAGAGTGTAGAAAAGCGTGATATTTACATTATCTCCCGTAACAAACAACAGTTCTCTAGCTTTAAGATATTAGGATGGCAAGGACTGTTGATATCTGCTCGGCGTATTTATAAAGCATTTATTCGTTTGATTCGTTGGAGGGAAATCGAGGGAAATGTGATACATCTATACAGACTATTAGTCACAGTGAAAATTATTGGTATCGTCTCTGTCAGCGCGACTTGTTTGAAACAGAAATAAGAGCGATAAAAAATGGAAAAGATGTCGGTAAAAATAGCATTTTAAGACATCTGAAACCGTATATAGATAGCGATAATATTTTACGAGTTAGTGGACGTGCGACATTGGCTCCGACAGAATATTTCAATATAATCCAATAATAATGCACGGTAAACATTTCGCGACGAAATTATTAATAGCAGATTATCATAGACGCTTTTTTCACGGCAGCAACGAATCTGTTTTAAATGAACTGAGACAGAAATTTTACATTGTCGGTCTACGTAATGCTTTACGGTCGCTTGTAAGTAAATGTGTTGTATGTAGAATACGGAGAGGAAAACCGCGGACACCGTTAATGTCAACATTGCCGACCGGTCGTGTGCTTATCGGCAAAGGCCGTTCAGTCATTGTGGGGTCGATTATTTCGGCCCGATGACGGTGAAAATCGGTAGACGACGCGAGAAAAGGTGGGGCGTAATCTTTACATGTTTAGCAACCAGGGCTATTCATCTAGAAGTCGCTCACAACTTAAGCGCGAGCTCAGCCATCATGGCTTTACAAAGATTGGCTTCGCGCAGGGGAATGCCCTTAGTTATGTATAGCGATAACGGGACTAATTTTAAGGGTGCTAGTAAAGAGCTTAAGGAGGCTATGTGTGATATGGACAACGATAAAATCGCAGGCTACGCAATGCGAAAGCGTATGCAATGGCGCTTTAATCCTCCTGATGCTCCTCATACGGGGGGAGCATGGGAAAGATTAATACGATCGGTCAAAGTATCACTTTATGCTATTTTAAGAGAGCAGGCACCCAGCGAAGAAGTCCTCGTTACGCTATTATCTGAAATCGAGCATTCCGTAAATTCCAGGCCGTTAACGCACGTTTCATTAGATCCGCGTGATAAAGAGGCTCTAACGCCTAATCATTTTTTGATCGGTTCGTCGTCCGGATCGATTCAATTAGGAAAATATGATTCGATAAATTTAAACTTACGTAAACAATGGAGAATCGCACAAAACTACGCGGAATTATTCTGGAAACGTTGGCTCCGTGAATATTTACCTACATTATTAACAAGAAAAAAGTGGACAGAAATGGAGGTTCCACTTGAGGTGGGAGATATCGTAATGATTGTCGATCTACAATGCCCGAGAAATTGTTGGCGTAAGGGTAAAATTACGCGGATATTTCCAGGGCAAGATGGACAAGTTCGAATTGCAGAAGTACACACTCCGATGGGGGATTTTACGCGATCAACGCGAAAATTAATTAAATTGTTTGGAAAAAATGAAGTACAAAATTAATTAAATTTTGTACGGGGAGGAGGATTGTTACGGACTAACTTATATTTGTTTTATTTCGATTTATTTTAACATTTATAATTAAAATATAAGCTTTAGGTTAAGTTTTCTCAAGGCGAAATTTAATATAATTTCGTCGAATAATTATAATTACTGATAAAGTTAAGATTTTGTAACTTCTTTATTTATTTAAATGGAAGTGCATATTACTATAATATGATATGAAATATAATCTTAAGATACGTATGTATGTAGTGTTAAGACTGTATTATTATAATAAAATCAATTCGTGAAATTAAAATTGAGATTGGTATATTTATAAGAACTGTTTGTATTAGGATAATGTTACTCGGCGCGACTAAAATTATGAACAAAGATGACTGATAATTATGGGATATTAGTCACATACAGATCATATAATATAATTTTATTAAACGTTAAAAATTAATGTTAATTTAGAAATGTAAATCTAGAATTATTATATTACAAATAATGATTTTAATGATAAATTATATATTACACGATATTCTAAATTATATTCGATTATAGGATAAACCGAGGAAAGAAAAACCTGTATTATTTATTTGTAAAGCAAGTCAGCGAAATTTCTATAATTTATTATAGTTTTTATTTAAGAATTTATTTAGATCTATATAATTAAATTCGAATTTAGTAAGCATTTTTTAAGTATCTGAAATAAAATAACATCTCGAGTGGCTTTGTAATAACCAGTGCTGTGACTGGAAAATTTCATATTTTCTACAATAAATGGATGTATGTAATTGAGAGATTCGGTGCCGTGCCCGGAAAACGTAGGTTTTCGAAATCTGTACTTTCTTTGGCATGCATTCGTTTAGTGGAAAATATGATTATTTTCGAAAGCTGTTGAACTCTATCAAAACATAGAGATACATTCTACAAAATGTAGAAATAAAATTGTCCACAAAGATTGGATTTTCTTTCCGGGCCTTATGGCTGCGAGACAAAGCTGTTCGAGATTGTCGCGTAACGTTACACCCTTTATCGCTAAGTTCACGAAACCTACGTCGATTAGTGGGGGGCGAGGCTATAAAAATACGAGCGTGTTTATTCGAGTCATTATTATTTCGCTGGCTTCGCTAAGGTGCGTTATATATTTTATATTTTCACCATCATTAAAAATAGTTGTTTATAGAAAAGTTTGAATTTTATTTCATAGTCCATTAGTTGATAATACACATTATAATTATCGAACTCGCTTGGCTATTTAATGGCTTCGTGATTTTCAAAGCATTCCTGTGTAATACGCACACAAGTTGGCGCGTATATGTGGACAATTCCATGTACGCGTACGCGGGGCCGACTTTACTCGGACTTCATTCGCTAATGCCGCAGATATCTATAAATAGCGATTAAAATCATGCCAGGTTAAAAAATTTCGTGATACAAAACGTAGCCTGGAAAAAATATAGATTTTCTACGATCATCCGTCGACTTTTTCATCAAACATTTTTGTTAATTCCTACATATTTTTCAATTCAATCCCTTTAATATTTTTTCGACTTCAAAATTAAGCACACGAAAGATCCATTGCAAATAAACAAACAATATTTTATTTCAAAATTATTTCGTTATTAAAAATGTCTGTATAGAGTAAAATAGATGATTTTAAAATTTAAATGCTCAGGATCAGATCATGAATGCAAACAAGTGATCGGAGATTATTTTGCATATTTGCAGTTAGTTTTTTTTTATCACTTCAAATTCTACATTACAAATATACTTAAAATGTTTAATTTTCCTCATGTATATCCTATATATAGCAAGGAAAATATCAACGTAGATTCGAAAATTTGGTACCAGTCGTCCGTGGATTTTACAGATATCCATTTTTATTGTAGCAAATTTTTATTGTACATTGATGATGTACATAATTTATCAAATACTGTTTAGATTTCAAATTTATATAGTGCAAGAATGATGTAAATATAGTTTTACATTCAGAATTCTAATAAAATCGTTTAAATTCTAAAAATAAATATGTTTTTCAGTGTTATTTTTCTGTCTTATAAAAAGACTATATTGAAAATCAATAGTACTTGTCTTTTAATGACGTAGATTTAAAATTATGAAAAAAGGAAGGTTATAATTTGTTTAAATCTCCATTTATTGTTAAAAACTACTAATTACATTCATTTAATTTTCATTCACCAACAATAGTTCAATAATTTATTTTCTTCTGCATTTTTCATAATAAAACATTATACACTTTCGTTTAAGTTTTAAATAAATTTTAAATTCAAAGAAATGTCGAGATGATATAAAAGTAAGAAATCAACAAATCTTCTAACATTAACACAAACCGTAGGATATTACCCTTTCCGAATTCCAATTATGTTTGTGTGTGTATGTATGTATGTATATATATATATATATATATATATATATATATATATATATATATATAAATTTGTTAAATAATCGATGGCCTGACTTTCAGAACGTCCACGTAACATAGATTATTATTCCAGTTACAGTATAGGTGAATTAAGCAATTAATAATAGTTTTGAAGTCGGGAATATCGCTACTTTCTCGCTGTTTATAGATATAAAATTACTTGTATAAAAAATTATTGAACTTATAGACATATATATATATATATATATATATATATATATATATATGTAAAAGTACATCGCGCACATCGACGATAAGCACGAGGATCTGTGAGAACAATGAAACGTCCCGTCCGGCGAGTTACGCTGGCTGAGTCGCAATTTCTTATGATTTATGCGCCAGGCCGGCCAGGATGCGGCGCGCATAACGTCGCGACGTTACGCACGAAACGAGCAATACATCAGGCTTATTTCGTAACTGTATATATGATCATACGATTGGTAAAAGTATGTGACGAAGGCATGTATATATATATATATATATATATATATATATATAGTATATATCAACTGTTTGTTACAATTTCTGTTTGTATCGTGTTTATTGGGAATAAATTTCATTTTTCGACAACTTTTCCACCCACACAAAAGTGTAATAATTTTTTTTTTTTACATTAATAAGAATTCTAATATCGCAATAGCAATGCAAAAGCGAAAATCGCTTACAAGTTCAGAAAAACTTCGCTCTTAAATGTCGGGTCGAACAAATTATTAGCCTGTTATGAATGTGTATGTACTATATATATAAAATACCAGTATGTAAACACTGCAACCGTAAGTAGTACCAGCCGCGTTGCAACCAGACACGTTGTACCCGATGATTTCTATAAGATTAGAACAACAATAAAAATAAACGGTACAAAATTTTCGTCAAAATTTGACGCTATAAAATTGAATATCGTAGATGGAATATGTATATTGTTTTTAAATGATTTAAATGGTTTTTATCGTGCTGATTATTTGAACTGTTAGTTTGACCGTGTAGAAGTATCATTTATGAAAACGATCTTTTATGTTTTTATCGAAAAATTCTTGATCCAATAGCTTTTTATACTGTTAAAATAAATTATACATGTATATTACTCTACATATATATCTATAAGGTAGAAAATGATCTTTTTTGTTATGTATCGCTGATACAGCCCGTTATCATTTTCATTGGTTCTTCTAATAAATGAAACATTTTCATACAATTCTGGAGATTTTTTTTTCCTGTTTATTGTAGTAATTTTTCTTAACCCATTTATCTCATTCCTAAGTAGTAATAGAATAATATGAATCGGCAACGAAATGTCTGTTCGAACCATGTCGTTACTAAGCAACAATTCTGATCGGTACTAATATATTAAATGTATTAAGGAACAATAGCGTGCGATCTTACGCATCTCTCGCAATACATATACTAGTTAACAGATAATAAATAAAATAACAAGGTGAAAATAGTTGGTTCGATTAACTATTGAGTTTTGCTATTGTTAATACGTTGTATGAAACTTGTTCTATTTAAACGGGAAAAGGGGCCGTAAACGAATGATATCTGTAACAGCAGGACCGCAGCGAGCTACGGTACGACGCATAGGAGGGGAGTTCGAGTGCGACGGTCTCGGGATTCGAGCAGGGACCGAGCGTGGCCGCTCGCTGACTCGCGACCTTGCCTGCGTGATCGTGGGTGGCCTGGGGGGGGAGGGGGGAGGGCACGCCACCTCCATCGACACTTCGGGGCTCGCGCACGGTTATTCCCGGTTCGTTCGCGAAATCGGCCGGCGAAATCTCCGAATTTCCGATGCCGCTGACGCACGCGTTTAACGCTCGCGAAACCCCAAACGTTATATCCTGATTCTATATATATATATATATATATATATATATATATATATATATATATACAAGTGTTACTAGAGAATCCAATTTTAATATAACGAGGATAGGGACGATTGGCATAACGAATAGCGCTGGGCGTATCGTAATGTCGATTCATCTTAAGCGCGTAAAAATAACCGTAGTATATGAGATATCCGGTTTAAATCAAATACTATCATTAATTTACTCTTTCAGTCGGCATTATGCGTACATTGATTTGGTCACGATTCGCCCGAAACAAATTCCCCCCCCCCTGTCCCGGACACCGTGGCGCCTGCGAATGAAATCGAAACGTTTTCGTTCGTCGGACGATCGCTGACGATTGATTTAATCCCGAAATTTTTATCGTTAAAAATACGTCGTTCGCCAAGCGTGGGCCGAACCTTTTATCGACAAATTACCGGACGGAGTCGACTGCTTCGTCGCGCATTTTTGTCTCGATTTCTGTCGCATAAAGTGCTTGACAATATTATCGATTTTCTAGTGAAAATTCGACCGTAAGTTGACAATGAATTTTTCATACAAGTATATTTTACAGAGAGCTGCAACCATTGCCATAAGTCAGTATTTTATATATATATATATATATATATATATATATATATATATATATTGCAAGTTTGTCATTCATCGCCGTCCTTTAGATTATTGTTGCTCGGACAGCACTCGTCGTAGCAACGTTAAAATATTACTGCAGGCAACTGTAATTGCTCTTGTAGCTGTACTCGATGACAAGTTCATATTTTTCCCAAAGCGAAAGAGTTAATCTTACTTGACTTCTATTGTTACGCTCGTTATTTATGTATGTTATGTTCATTAAGTATGTCATTATATATATATATATATATATATATATATATATATATATATATTTTTTTTTTTGAAGTTTAATACAAAGCCGAGCGTCAGGGTTAATCGATGATTCTTATCATTTTCAATGGAAATTTAATGTAACCACCTTAAGTCTTTATGATTTTTATAAATTTAATACACACTAATTTACTGTTTATTTGTATAAATTATAAAATACAATAATAAAGAAGTTGTGCTGAAGTGTAGGCATTATGTTACCAATTTAATTATTAAGAACCACATTGATTGCCTTATAAATGAAAAATTAATTAATTAATTAATACAAAGCGAACGTCAAAGCGAAAATAATAATATCCCGAAAGATGTAACGGGATCTTCAGCAATTATTTTCGATAATTGTTCTTCACGACAGAGGAGACTTGGCGCCCGCCTAGCCCGTCGGCAATGCAAACTTCGAGCGTCTCGTAAAGGTAGGGCATAAAAAACAAAATCGCACGCATCCACGAGGGCATCTCTCTCGGTTCGTAAGCCTCGGCTCGCCAATTACCCCTCTCCTCACTCACCTTTTCATTTTATCCTCTCCAAATTATACACGGGCATCCCGCGCGCGGCAGATTGCGCTTTTCCAACATCGCGGGGTTCTAGAGATAGGCGTATATATATATATATATATATATATATATATATATATAAACGCGCGGCAGACACAGGAGTCGCGGATACGGAGCGCCTCCGCATATAATGAAGCACCGGTTGAGCAAGCGCCGGAGCGAAAGAGAGGCGCGCGCGGTATTACACTTTTAGTACAGTGTCGAAACTACGATGGCAAATAAATGATTTCGGCCCGCCGTCCTGCGCGCACCGGTACGTAACTTGGCGTAAATTTGAAATCTCCCCGTTCCCCGCCCGTGCCGAGGCTACGCCACGGACGTTTCCAGAAACAATTACATTTATATATATATATATATATATATATCTACCCATCAGAGTCAGCGACATTTGTACCTCCCGCGCCAACAGCAGATTCCTATCCTCATCGTTCTCTTGCTCCTATACAATTTCTTGCCGATTCTCGCGCTCTGGTTACTTCTGCGGAGAATATTGTTGTGATTGCCATTACTACTACTTTAGTTATTGTAGTGTATATATATATATATATATATATATATATATATACCCGGGCAAGTGGAGGAACAGTTTTCAGCGCAGTATGGCGAGATTCGAGCATCCGATAATGTGGGGGGTGGGGGGTGTTCGGAGCGGTCGACGGCCCCGTAAAGACGATTTCTCTATTGTGGTAAATGAACGGTGTCGACGAATGATTCTCTCTTATTATGTATATATATATATATATATATATATATATATATATATATATATACGGCCGCTCTTATTATAAGGACGATAGTAACTCCATTGCCTCCATAAAAAGAAAAAAAAAACAATCTTCTCTTCCATCGGGAGATTTTCCTCGCCTCGCTTTACCGTGAAATATCTCGCTAGCAAATTTTTGTCCATTGGAGTTATGCATATATTTATACACTCTGCCATAGTAAAGCGTCGATCAATTTTCGGTATTAGTTAGACAGTGTATCCGTATATAACGTATTCAAGCATCGGACGACGATTGAGGCGGTGAGGCGCGAGGATCCTGAAAAACGAGGAGGCGCACGAGGGATCTTAACGGAAATTAAGCTCCTCGGGATATTTTTAAATCGACTCGTGCTCTGTGGGAAAGTAAATTAAAATCTTCCGTTCGATCTTACATGCGATTAATCGATGACTGTCATATAGCATGTGTATGCAGTTTGAAGTTTAATGGATTTTGCACAGGAGAAAAGGACAGTAGCTGTCTATCGCTGATTTTCGTACGATTTTTCTCACGGGTGTAGAGGATCTCGAAGATACATTAGGCACGTGTCTTTTTATTCATGAAAATCTCGAAAAAACAACATCCAGGAGCCCTTTACTCAGCAATTGCTTTTACATCTCCAGATATTTAAAAAAATATATTTAGATTTATTTTCTATATGCATTCTTTTGTTTTTTATTGACGTGAAAAATATATTCCCAGCATTTCTCGATTATTCACCCATGTTAATAAGCTTTCGGTAAAAACAGAGATCGACACTCTTCCTTTATTACTATTTTTCCTTTTTTTTTTCGAGTACAGATACAATGAAGAATTGTCAAATTCGACGCAAATGTTTATTGATGAATATTCATTGATCAGATTTTTACGTTACAGTGAAAAAAAAAAACAACAACAACAATTTTAGACTCAAAAAAAAGTCAAATTATTAAAATGTACTGTAAGCGCAGGAATGATGGCTTGATACGAACTCATATAATACAATAGTTGAAGCTACGCGTAGAATTGACGAATAATATTTATAATTATATAGGATAAATTTAATAAGTTGCCTCAACTAATTTGTAAACTATAATTCGACGAAAAAATACAGTTTTCATCACAGACTGTGAAATTCAAGACACGGTCGGTAAAATCGCTCTCATCTAAGGCGAAAAAAATAAAAATTTCCAAGTTACACTTTATTTATATCGTTGGTTTTTTTTTTTATTTTTATTTTTGAAAAAGAAAACTGATCGCGTCGAAGGATTTAGATGAATTCTCTTTGTAATTCGCCTCTGCAGCGGCGTTCGAATGGACTCTGGGAAAGTTTCGTTTTTGAGCCGTACGAGGGCGACACGATGCAGTCGCATACTGCACGACTATCAATACCAACGCGAAAATCAAAAAGGACCCTCTTTTCGCGCTCGCTGCGAAATCGCTGCATGGCCGTAAATTAGACGCGGTTTATCAAAGTTGCTTCAACAACGTGTCCTTCTTTTCGGTCGATGTTTGTTTTTTTTTTTCTTCGAACGTTATTTTAGCGACCCATTCTCCCGTTTGTTTTTCGTGCACGTTTCCTTCTCAACTGACAATCGGACAAATCTACCTACCTGTGTAAAAGGTAAAAAAAATAAAGAAATAAAATCACAGAGCGAAAAGAAGTTTCGCTAATCGCCCGTGATGCGAATTTAACGTGCCGATATTATCAGCTTGCTGGAACGCAACAGAGTGGCGTGTCTCGGCTCCGGCATTAATAATAATAACGAATAACGCGACGGGATAAACGATGCGGAAACAATGTTAACCTGCATATATATATATATATATATATATATATATATATATATACACATACATACAAGTAATTTCGAAAGATTATGATAATTAAAAGTTGCTAAAAGTTGTTAAAGCGTTAAGCGCGGACAGGGTGCGCCGACTCGCTACAATAACAATGACCAAGCCAATTATTACAGGGTGACCGGTAGCGTAAGTCCTATAATTTACACCTCCTCCCGCTCCCTTTCGCCCCGCCCGCGCGTGTTTACACGCGAGTTAACGATTTTACGGCGCTACCGTCGGTTAACCGCTTATTAATCGGTCGAACGTTTCGCGAACGTTCTTATATGATAATATTTAAAAGATAGCTGGAGGACATTGGCGCGCGCGCGCGCGCTCTTGTCCCATCATTTGCGGATCCTTTGATATATATATATATATATATATATATATATATATATATATATATATATGCACTCGTATACAGATGCTGAAATATTAATTCCCTTTCGTGTTTCAGCGCTTTAAGGGATGAATTATCGGAGCGTTTGAATTTTAAAAATTCTCAGGCCAACATCTCGCGAATTCAGAACTAAAGATTTATTAAACAAATTGAAAGGCGGACGGCTCTTCCAGAAAATTACGAAATTGGTCGAATTATTAATGACGATTTCACGATCTTCGTGTGGTAATGAACTGTTTGTTACGTTGCTTATGTAGGCATTCGAAGTGTCTCATTAGTGATCAACGATTACTCGATCTCGATCAACGAGTACGTTTAACGTCTTAAAATATTTAAAATATTTGCAGTTTTGCCATTAAACGAGCCGACTATCTACGGTCGATAACGTTTACGTATTAATGGATCCGACATCCGAAGGCAAACAGTCGCTAAGTTACATCAGTAAACAATAAAAACGAATTTTTTATTTCCTGGATAAAATCGTTTCCTCTCGATCGAGGCGCATTATAGAATTTTCCACTAGATCGTTCCATATAACGCGAGAGTCGCGATATATGGAAGTTCTCTATTCATAATATCGAGACGCCGATAGCGAGAAATTAGCCCACGTCGACGTTGACGCGACATTTACCACGAGACGATCAGCGAACGACGAATTAATGCTGAATTGCTCGGCCAAGATTTTTTTCCCCGCGGACGAAAATGGCTCCGTCCGTGTCGGACGACGCCCTTTTTGCCCTGACGTCACCACCGAATCCTCCCGATACTTTGTATTCTGACATTTTCTTCACTCTCCCTCGATGATCGCCATGTGCGACAGATTTCACAAACAACACAATTCACCCCGTGCCGCGGTCGGCGCGCGCCGCGACGTCAGAACGATCGTCTCGTGAAAGCGCCAGCTTTACCGACGAGGCGCGAACGAAAATTTCACCGATCCGCGCGGCTGGCGCGTCACGGAGCTCGTCATCGCGACCGGCTCGTTGCGCAATGAAACTCGCTTTATATATATATATATATATATATATATATATATATATATATAATAATAATAATAAGTGTATCAGCCCGCATCGAATCCCCCCCCCTGCCCGGCTCCTCAAAACGGGATCGTACGATGCGCGGAATCCCCGGCCGCGTCGCGAACGGACCGGATCAGGAGATCTGCTTCTTGGCTTTTTTTCCTTTTTTTTTGACACGCCCGACGATCACTTTCTTTTCTCCCGATCGTCCTCGCCCCCTACAGCCCGAAGATTGCAACAGCGAATTCGAGATCGGATCGGACTTTATTATGTGGGCTTCCGATGCTTTTATGCACTTTTTCCTCTTCTCGTTTGCTTCATCCTCTTCGTCGTCGTCTGCTTTGGGGGGTAATTTCGATACGCGTTTATAAGTGTTTACAATGAAACTTGGCAGATTGACTTTTTTTTTGCGCACGCGCGTGTGTGTACATGTGTATATATATATATATATATATATATATATATAGTGAAAATTTGGATTTTATAATATCGAAACAATTATTTTAGATGGCGTCGTATTTATTATAGTCTTTATTTGCGGGAAAGTTATAATAAATGTGTGTCAGGAAATAAGAAAACTATAATATATATATATATATATATATATATATATATATATATATATATATGTATATACTTTACATAAGAGGTTAACGTATACGTATATACATATATATTCTCGAATTTTTGCACCTACTACTCGATGTTATAAAATACGCATTTCTATGTGTTTCTTGTCCTAATCCGCGTAACCGTATGAAGCGTAATATACGTAATATCGATTATAGAGCGCAAGGATAGAGTTATTCCAGCGGTCGCCTAACGAAATTATGTAAACATCGGTCGTGCATATATATATATATATATATATATATATATATATATATATATATATGCGCCTTTAAAAGAGCTTTACATTATAGAGGAACACCGTCGTGGCTTTAATTAGATATAACCTACAAACACGAATCTGGCAGGAAAATCTCTCGTTAATACCCCATCAGTGTAAAAATAATCGATTTAAACTATATTCACACACGTACACACACACATCCATTATATGTTACGTTAAAGTTTCCTTACATAATTGTAATTCCGGAAGCCCTATATATATACATAATGCTACACAGACCGTCGTTTCAATAATAATTGTATACGGGATAAAGGCGCTCGGTCTCGCCTCATTTCGCGAATTCCATTTCTCTTATTATTCAATTGAATGTCTCGGAATCGAACGCACGTACACTTTGAGCGGTCGCCGATGCACATCGGAAATCGCTTTTTCTCTTTTGCTTCTCTCTCTCTCTCTCTTTCAATTTTTTTCCTTTTTTTCAAAAAGTTAGATAACTTTCGTATTCTACATTGCGTGTGTATCTCAATCGTTAAATGAACCGTTGATACACACACACACACACACACACACACGCGCGCGCGCGCGCACATTTATATGTATATATATATTTTTTTCCTTCTACCATAGCCTTACTACCGCTAGTTGAGCGCCATGCCCGCATTAAAAAAAAAAGCGAAATTTTCGATTCCCGTAAAACATCGTGCGAGGACCTACGGGCCATTTCTCACTCGAGAAAAAAAGAACTACAAAGAAGAAAGCACGGTTTTCCGCGCCTCTTCGATTTTCGCACGGCAGCGGGGGACGCGATCGCGCGTCAAAGTACGGCGGTGGGATTCCATGGCGGACGAATCGCTGTTGTCCGACAAATTTTTCGTGCTCGGTCTGATAGCGAGCACGGGGCGGGGGAAGGGGGAAGCGGTCAGAGCCGCGCGAGAGAATGAGGCGCGCGCGGAATCCTGCGATCTCGCTGCCGCCGTGTGTTGCGCAATCTGCATGCGTGCATACACGCGCGCGCGCGTGTGTCTCTACACGTGTATGTATATATTTGGAATATTTATCACGGAGCTAAGTTGACGACTTTCGCGTAACGGGAGGCCGATACGCAACTATTCTGCGAGCGCGTTATGCGCCGGCTTATCGGAGCTCGATATCAATTCTGGTTTAGTTATTGTTATATATGTCCACTTTCTCGGTATTAATTAGCCTGGATAGTCTGACCCTTTATATGTATATATATATATATATATATTTTCTTTTTCTTCCTCAAAAATAGATCATCTACACATCATGTTCGGTTCAATCATCAAAGTCTGAGTTATCCAAATTTGATTATAACGAATATTTTTATAAACCTATTTTATTCCCACCTAGCGTGAAAGCAGTTTATTTAACAGAAACAAGGAGATCTAACAGAAAGGATACGGTAAACGGATTTTGAAAGTTCCATATATACCCGTTCTATTTCCCGCCAGATAGAATTCTAACATTCGAATTGCTACACTCAAACTGTATAAAGCGTACGAGAACTGTTCCCAAAAGAAAATTCGAGATTAGCTTTAAACTGATCCGTCGGCTTTTGCCCCTACAGAATCCTTTGCATTTTCATTCTGAAAAGATTCAGGTGGCTTTTTGGAAAGATGAAAGGATTCTGCAAGAACTCCGGTAATCTTTCAGAATCTTTTTGGAAAACTTTCTTGAAAGATTGACCTGCCTACTTTTTCCAATTGATAATTCTGATATTCTTCCGGAATCCTGTCGGTGAAAATTTTCTGAAAAAACACAAGAAGCCTGATAAAAAGGAAACTGCAATCGATCTTCGAAAGGATCCGGCGATTTTTTTCCTTGCCCGAAGAATTTCACGGTTTCTCTGAAAGAACCTTTATATCCTTTCAGCAAGTGGATTCCGAACGAACGATCAGATGGATATGAAAGTATAATGAAGTTTTCCGAAAACGAGTCTGAAACTTTTCCAGCATTATTTTACTGGCAGATTGCCCAAAGGGCGCGAGAATCGCTTTCAAAAGGCAACTTGAAAGGCATTCCGCCTGAAAAAAAATCGAGAGATCCTTTCAATTCCTCTTCAAGCCTCCATGTGAAAAATATTTCACGTCTTCTTTTAAAGAACTTTTAATCCACCGACTCTTAAAGTATATCAGATTTTTTTTTGTTATTATTGAAACTCATTCAAAAATAATTCACTTTGCCCACTGATGAATCCTTCGTGAAACTTATTTCCAAAACATTATTTTTCGAATATTATTCCTGACATATAATCATTTTTACTACAAAAATATAACATGTACTTTGTTATGAATAACAATAGAACGAAATAAATCAGAAGCATGATTATTTTAATTATTTTAATACCAATGCGTAGACATTAGAAAATTGTTGAATATATGATACATACAAAAATAATTATCGACAGTGAAACGTTACATTCGTAATTTGTTATTATCTAATAGACGCGAGCCCGCGCGTAAGTAGTCGAAACTGAGCGAGTCAATGTCATACTAAAATCTACTATTTATACATGAATAAAAGGAGTATATTTATCGACGTACTGGACTATCAATTGTAATAGATCGGCTTTATTCTGTCAATATTCCTTTGATTAAGCAATACAGAAGGAAAGAACTCGTTATGTCAGCAAAATCGCGCTCGCATTTTTTACTCGCGTTAAAATCCAGAACGTTGAAATTCTTTTTTTTGCCGTGGAACTTTTCATCGGAAAAATCGAGCGTAGAGCAGCTCCGTTATAAATCGTGCATGAAATATCCTTAGATGACCCTGTAACGTAGGAGATATACGGGCCGAAAATTCGCCGGTCATTATAGCTCATTCGACGACTTTCTGATAATCGCCGTGCCAGCATAAACATGCGTATACGCGTTTGAAAATAGAAAGAGATGTATATATATATATATATATATATATATATATATATATATATATATATATATGGCGATTTGCGTAAGAAACTGTTCGCGCTATAAGTAACGCCTTATTGTTTGGCTAATATATATATATATATATATATAGATAAAATACACCTTTCCCTTCTACCCCCATTAACGTATATGTGAAACGCTGAGCATAATTAATTCTATTTGGGGGGGGGGGGTTCCCTTCATATTCTTGACCCCAGGTGCATACTACGCGAAAAACGCTTCGAATAGAACGGAAAAAAGAAAAAAAAAACAAAAACAAAACAAAAAAAAAGCGCCCGGGTCGCCGGTGGAAATGGACAGGTCGGGCGTGTCGCGATCTCCGCGCTGCGCCGCCGCTGTCGAAACGCCATCCTGTCCGTTTTTCTCGAACGCACGAGGTGCCCGCGGGCTAATTACACTGACGCCTGGCGCATTTTTCGAACTCTGCCGATGTAACGGTAATATGGGAGGAGGGAGGGAGGGTGGCGGACAGAGCGTATTCGCATATATATATATATATATATATATATATATATATATATATATATATGTAGCATATGCATATGTATACGTGCGAGGAAATGGTATTCGGTGTGCGTGCGCGCGTGCATAATGGACGGGTGTCGCGCGAAATATTGACGAAAATTTAGCCACGCATTAAAGTATGCGGTGTAGCGCGCCTGCTATTGAGCAACGAAAGTTTCTTCATCTAGAGGAGTTCGTGTAGGTAAGTGAAAGAAAAAGTCTGAGAGATAATAAATAAAATGAAAAAATCAATGAAGATAAAAAAGAAGCAGGCTCTAATTTTAGACACACACACACACACACACACACACACACACACACACACACACATATAGCTATTAGGTGTTAAATAAATTTTTGTGCCGAAATACATAATAAAATTCCGGTATTCATTTTTCAAACACGACATCGTGGATTATTCGTACAAGTATACTTTTGAAAATTTCGTTGATCCATTGTATTAAAAGGTATGTTTATCAAAATTTTTTGACATTAGAAAAATAAAATATATGTAGAAAACAATTTAGACTGACATGTTTTGTTATACGTACATTGCGTCTATGTGCATATATAATGAGAATTAAACAAACATTTTCTGGAAAATTAAGATGAAAATTCGTCATAGGCGTCTGGTCTATTGGGCAGAAATTGAAAATTTAAAACGGTTTAACGTTCGATTAATTCTGGAGATCTTCTATACTTACAAAATCTCGCTAATTAAATGCACGCGTGGTAAATAGAAGAAAACAAACACGTATGTGCGTTTGTATATACGTGACATCATGAAAATTTCATTGTCAGTGTCTTGTATTCTTCAACCTCTCTATCCTTCTACCGTGAATCGAAGGTTTTTGATTTTTGAATAATATTACGCATATACAGCGAATGTATTATAACAGATGTATATAAATTTATGCAGTCTTTCGTGGCCTATCGTCGACTGATAAAAATCGAGAAACTCCGACGTGCTAGGAACTAATGATTTCAGCTCAGGTATTAGGCTGAATTGACATCATTTTTTTTTTCCAACAAAAATTTCAATCGCCCGTCGATTCTTCTGATCGTCGCTTATTTCCATCTTGAATTGTGAACAGAGTATTTTACAAATCTTTTTTGATTCGCTGATAATCAGTAGAAGTCATATTGATGGCATTACGAGAAATTGAATTAGTTTGATTATATGGGAAATCAGTCCGAAATCATCTTGATCTTTATACTCCTCAAGCAACTGTAGGTCTCAACCGACCTAAAGAAATAATACACACTTCTAATTTATCGATTACTTATTTATAAACAGTAGATTTTTATAGCATCCTAATATGTGTGTGTGTGTGTGTACAAATTATGCGAAAAAAGAATAATGACGGTGTGTATTTATAGTCTCATGCGTCGTTTGATGGAGAAAAAAAGGATCGTCATCCCGGTCATTACATAGACGCGAGACGCGCGACCTTTTATTTATCGGTAAATAATATTAGTTATTTTCTAAATACTTCATTTATTCAGATCCCCCCTTCTCTCTCTCTCTCTCTCTCTCTATATATATATATATATATATATATATATATATATATATATTGTCGCGTATTATAAGAATCTTTGATGGACGGGGCACAGAGTAATAGCCTATTTTTATCCGGCCCACAAGTACAAATATAACCTTGTCACCTACGTTCAAGCAATTTATGTTTATATGTATATATAATATAAAAGACAATAAGGCGCACGCAAAAATTCAAAAAGAATCGAATAACAATTCTCATATATATATATATATATATATATATATATATATATATATATATGTATGGGATGTAACCTTCAATAAAATAATAGCTGTAGTGGTCCTTCATTATTGGCCTGTTTAGTACCGAGCGTCTACGGCGTCACTATATTTATATATATAGTCAAGGATCCGCGAATCCATCTCGGTCCTTGAAAACACCTATTATTAGTTAAAAAGAGATGTTTGAACGGCCCGGCGATGGGCACTCGAGCTACTTATATATATATATATATTTAGGTCAAAAGCATCGGTACATAATATTCATGTGTGTGTTGTGCGTCTGCGTGTGCGCATATACATAGGAACAAGGAGAGCAAACGTTTTAGTTAAGTTTTTCGAAACGAAGCGGAACCGGGAGGTTGGATCATCATCTTACAGGATTCCAGCCGGTCGACTTATTTCAAGGGGGCGCCAGAAGAAAAAAATGCGGTGTAGATTGGAGAGGAACTCAACTGTGTATATTGAAACGCGTCTGTAATTTCGACGGATGGATCGCAAGGAGAGTCCAGGGCGACCGGCTCATCAAACAATTTCGCTTCAAGTATCTGCTGTATTAAAAATGAAAAAAAAAGTTTGTTAGTTTTTTTTTTATTCAAAATATATGTATATATGTTTAGAATTGATATATACATAGCTCTAGAATCAAAGAATGTCAAAGTCCCAATTAGATCGATGTTTTTTTTTCAATCAACATGCAATAATAATTATTTGTAATGAATTAATAAATGTAGATATTTAATATATATGTATGTATTTATATCTTGTAATATATATTATATCGATACAGAACTATCGTTAAAGAATAGCACAGGAGAATGTGAAGTTTTAAAATATTTATTTTTTTGAAGCTGTCAATGTTTCGATCATTTGCAGCGATTGCTCTATGATCCTTACCAACACTACTATATATATATGATAATAATATATTTCATATTTCGCGTTTAGAAAATATTGCATTGAAAATAATCATCAATTTGTACCGTATTGTGCTATTCTTTAAGGACAATTATTCTGTTAATAAAATGGAGCAATTTTTTAAATTATTAACATCGTTGATTTTGATCAATAATTCCAAGCGGTTCAAAAGTTCCTTGTGCATACGGACATGAAAAAAATAAGCGTTAACAAATTCACGGCTCTGTTCAACGTTTCCATTATTGTACATTTCTACAGAAGAATCTAAAATAAGCAATAAATGTCAAAAACAAATGATTGTTTTTTTTTTGTCTCGCTATCCCCTCGTCGATCGGTCGGACGTATATGTAGTCGCGATTGCGGCTTTAGCCGGAGGTGAGGTCCGATGCACGCGCGAATCCCGCAATTGCCGGCGTCTCCCTCGACAGGGATGATCAATTGTGCTCGGTTTAATTCGCACATATAGAGGCGAAATAAACGATGCAAGTCAATTTGCCGAAAACAGATATTTCGAATCCCGGCCATTCTCTGATGCGCGGTCATGAACTTTTTTATCGATAAAATAACGCAAAGGAAAAATTTGCGAATTTGCTATGAATAACTAGATATGAATTTCTGGTTGTATTTTCTAAATGTATTCTCTTTGCCTTATCGATATCGGCTTATCGCCGATGAGTTTTTCGATTATTTCTTTATTCTGGAATCGGACAAAGTTATAAACTTATAGCTTCATAATTTTCATCTAGCTTGTATTCTCTTATCTAGACAATATAAACGTATCTTATGATAAACAACACGCATATTATTTAGTGGTTTATAATTTTCATTCTCTGTACACTTTCCTGTATAGAATCGCAATTTTAATATTCACGCATGGCTCTATGATTCTCGCCCCCGATTTCTGCCATTAGCCGTGCATACAATAATGTTTACATTCGATAATACTAAGCGCGTATAATTCCAAAGTTCCTTTTTAAAAATCCTCCGGAACGCTGATGATATATGCGATGGATGTGCGATTAGCGCACGCGACACACCAATGTTCACACGGCACACAAAGTGTCTATATATATATATATATATATATATATATATATATATATAGCGTTTGGCATTAATTTAATTTCATGGTTAAGTAAAGGTATACGCATTGATATAAAATGCAAGGTCAACGATTTCTGATAGATATGCATATATATATATATATATATATATATATATATATATATATATATATATATAACTTTGAAGGTTCCTATACTTGAACGAATATACGTATATATAGATATGTCTTATGTATGTCGCAAGTAGGTATCTACAAACACACCATAAACACACACGCGCATATATATATATATATATATATATATATATATATATATATACACGTAAATCTTCATCAGCGAGATCCAAAAGACTGACCATACAAGATTTGGCCCGAAACGTCCAGTCACCCGTCGCTCTCGCTTCTGTAGATGTATATATGTACATATATATATATATATATATATATATATATATATATATATATATATATAGAAATTAATAGTCCAAGGTCGCGTCGAAGATGTCGCAGCGCATAATATTCGTCGATCGCATAATATACATCTAGATTATACATTCGTATAATGTCCCTAACGCAACAAAGTCCGATACTCTCTCTCTCTCTCTCTCTCTCTCTCTCTCTCTCTCTCTCTCTCTCTCTCTCTCTCTTATATATATAGGAAAGGAAAAAGTGAAACGCGATCAGCTTTTGGCTTTCGCGCGTGCGCCGAAAGGTTAATACCGCGATCGATCACGCTTGCATCAATAAAATCGAAATAACGACACGCGCGTCACGAATGACGCTCACATCGGCGGCTCTTCTCTTTTTTTTTTTACTTTTTCTTTTCACCCTCCGCCGACTCCTGCTGCGTCGCGTTTGTGTACGTTTCAAGGCGAACACTAAATAAACTTTCACGGTGTGTGTGTGTGTGTGTGTGTGTGTGTGTGTGTGTGTGTGTATGCGCGCGCGCGTGTTATCAGCAAAATTGTATAATGAATACGTCAGGCGCGCGCGGCTAATTCGAATTTTACAGTTATGTAGCGAAAAATCCCTCCCCCAGCCCACTCTCTTCCCGGACAGAATTAGAATCCGATTATAATAATTTAATTCTTGCCACCTTTTAGTCTCGCGCGAGCGTTGACTTTTCTTTCGAGCGTGCGATTTCTGGATATTTTATGTGTACGAAAGAGCGAACAAAATAAATCCGCGAATTTTTCAAGAATGGACATGCGGGGACACGATTAATTGATGAATTATCGATGATTCCAGGATGAAACACCAAAAACTTATCGCAATAAACGATCTGGATTCGAAAAATTTGATCTTTTTCCCAACTTAATTGATGTTCTAGAGGTAAAAAGGATTCAAAATATCGTTGAATTATGACGAAAAGAAGAGGTAATGTATAATTTACAAATAACTTTTACGCCACATATATCGTAGTTTTTATTATAATTTATCAAGAGATTTAGTAGACATCCAAAAAATGGCATTATATTAATAAAACGATAAATTTTAATATTTTTATATTGCCTTTATTCAAATTTTTAGTATTGTATAAAAAAAATTAATTCTTCTATAATGACTATTAAAAATTATCCTCGTTACAGTTTTCGAAAATGATTATTCAAAAAAAAAAATCAAGCAGACGCTGCGTTTCAAAATTTACGACTATTACTTTTCAAACGATTGGAAAGCGACTTAATTAACGCTCTAACGGCTTTCATTCTATTCGTTCAACGCTCAAATTTTTACGCTACTTTTCACTTTTCAAATTGCCGTCTTACTATAACAAAATGTAACATTGCACCTCTCTCGTTACTTAACTTTCATAAAACTTTCGTGATGACATTGCACGTTTTTAAGACTCGTCCTGTATTATTTCGCACTTGATTGCGAATGATTTATTAGAAAAGTCTGTCGCTCTCGCGCAAATGTGCCTCTGTAGCAGTGCCGTGAAACGTTAACCATTTTTTTTTATTTTTAATCGAAGGCTTCGGTACAATAAATAGGACGATTATGAAAATTTTACAAATTATACCGAATAAATAAATTGGAAACTGGATCTACATAAAAATCTAACGTAATTGAATAATAAATACAAAAATTACTACATGAGTAATAGAGTCAACATAGATATTAGAGAAGATTCGATTTTTCAATGGTTGAAGAATGTTTCATAGAGATAAATTAATTGCATAATTTAAACAGCAAAAATTGGCAAACATGTATATCGCGACTTACCATTTTCATTTACGCACTTGGATGATTCGAAAACTTGGTGTTTTAAGAAAAAAAAAATTCAAGAGTCGAATTTTTGAGGAAGTTAAAAACGCCATTCGAATACAGTGACCCAATTTTGACGCCGGGATTTACTTTTGTTTAATGTAGTAGTTCCTGTTTTCTTTCTTCATTTACTGTTGATTCAAATTCTATACGGTCCAAAATACACGCAGAAATATGTCCAGCTTGTATTTACCCTCGGCCGAGCTCATTTTTTTGGGGGGGGGGGGCCGATGATATGTATTTCGAGGATCGAAACTTCCTATCGAAAAGTCAACAGTTGAACGAGAGACAGAGTGAAAAAAATCGAGTGAAGAATCATTCGGAAAATCTGGGGGGCCATCGGAACGGCTGGCCCACTTTTGAACCTCGGATCTTAACAGGACCAACGGATACAAATGTTTCGCTTCTGCCGTGAGTCACGATGACTCTTAAAGGGTGGAGTATATGTAAATATACGTTAAAGGAGGCTTTGCTTCTCCGGGCCAGCTGCGCTGCGGCAACTGCGCGATTCGGCTTCAAAATGGGCCGAAAATGGGGATTTGACGGAGAGCCGGACGTGCGTCTTGACGTACGACTGTAGAACTGAAATCATCACTAATAAAATGGAACAGGAGGGCTTTATTAATACGACCATAGCCGCGGGAGGGCCTTCCGAGATCTTGGCTCAATTATTCCGACATAGTCCCTTTCATTTATCAATCCTAAACCTCTCCTCTCTATATTTCGATATATTCTAGAGTGTAAGGATTAAAATGGAACACCCGGTACATTTTGGATGAAAAAATCCTCCTGGACAGCAAATATAATTTTATCGCCCGATATAATATGTAAAGTGGCAGCTGTGCCACGTGATTTCCAAATTTTTAATTAAGTCCGAAGTTTCAGCAGAGAAAATAAAGCGCGTTCATCAATCTTATACGCAACACGTTCGTCTAATGACCAATAAACGGCGAAGTGATGTCAAAAGAAAGAAAAGCCTATATTAATTGATGTATACCGAATTGTAAAGAGTCTATTATGTTAATAATACCTTGTTCTAATTACTTGTCACTGTGTTGTAGAATGAAAGAGTGGTAATATTTGTTTGCTTAGTGCAACGCACTTCGATATTTCTGTATACACCCAGAAAAGATGATGGACCGCCATGTAAGAAAAAGAACTTGTGCAATAGAAATGCATGCCCTCCCCCTTGAGAAATTAGAATTCGTTAGAATGTTAAACGATCGAAGCACCAAAGGTGGTCACAATATTCTTGGCTCTTAGACTATTTGTGCATGCTAGCTTTGTAAAAATAATAGTTTTTCTCTTCTAATAGTTCAGTGTAAAATAGATTCAGAAAAAAATTGGATCGTTGATTTAAGAAGAATGAAATAGTTACCATAACCTTACTTTTTCTGATTTTGTTATTTCATTCTGAAGATTTAATTTTTTTATTATATTCTGACTCTAGCAGACAGTACTTGGTTATTTGATTATCATATTTTTCGTGATCTTACACACACACATACACAGACGCGCGCAAGCGCAAAATATACATTTTTTTGAAGTAACGTTTGAATGCAGAATTTATTGCTTTAATCTAGGATCGGTATAAATTTTTTGTCTATCTATGAGATGTATTTTTTCAAAATTATTTCTATCAATTATGTGTCCACTTCGTCCGAGAGTCTGCTCTTGGAGCTCGGAACACATACGATCGAAATGGCCAATCAAAGGGTCGTAATTTTAAGGGTCGTAAATTTCGTACGTATGGATAATTTAGTTTAGGATTTGAGATGGTTGGATTATTCCATTTTCTTTGTATCGTTGTTGGAATCTTTATGTTATATATAGAGAAAAAAAGTGATCGGCTGATTGGCAATTGGCATCTCAGAGAACCAACAGCATAGACGGCCGGTCGCCTTGCGCAAGCTGTTATTGACGTTTTCATTTCTAGATTGGTCGTCTCGCGTAATCCTCCGATTCTGACAAAAATCGACAGCGCCCGGTGGCCGGCCTTGCCGATCATTCTAGTCCCCTTATCCTTATATATGCAAATACACATACACGCCAAGACATTTACCACCTCGCGCCCCCACGACGCCAATATCCTAGCCCACCACTTTTCCAAACCCGATCCCCCGACAATAATCACCGTCACCTGTTCGCCCATCCAGTGCAACGAATCGCGTCCCTCGCTCCATCCGCGCCCGCGCGATCTTTCCCCACCTGCGCAATCCGAGGGGAAGGTGCAGCACACGCGTGCTCTCAAGGTACTCTCCGCCGTACGTACGTATATCGCGCGCGTACGGCGTACGGTGGATTTTCACCGGCGGCTCTCCTTACTATATTCCCTTCCACGCGGCCGCCTCCGCTCTTTTTCCCCCCTACCGCGGGACGAACGAACGAACGAACGAACGAACGAACGAACGAACGAGCGCGCGCCGACTTAACTCCGACGCGCCGCCCGGCAGGGAAATCATTTCTTCGCCGGCCTACGGGGACTTCGGCCGAGCGGCCGTATTGTGTATATATTCATTATAATCATACATAAATACATACATATATATATATATATATATATATATATATATATCCACGCGAGGAGCGCGATACGGTTCGTTTTCGCCGCAGCAGGTGCCGCCGCGCGTTCGCCGAAAAGGTTCTCCCGCGGCTCCCGTCTCTCCCACGGGCTCGTTGTGTGGATCTACCTATACTTTGAAGATCCAAGTCTGAGAGCGAAGAGCGACTCGCTCGGCTGCATTATATATATATATATATATATATATATATATATATATATATACACATACCCACATAGATGTTGCGCAACGTGACTCGCGTGCGCGCGGCGCTTTAGCTGGCTCGCTCGGGACTGACGCGCGGCGAGAGTGAAATTTCGGCGCTCGCTGCCGCGCGCCTGCCGCGGTGCTGGCGCGGTTCTCTCGCTCGCCCGCAGAGAAAGGCGGGAGGAGGGGTTCCTTTTTTTCCTATCTCTCTCCCTCTCTCCCTCTCTGTCCGTCTGTCCGC
Organism: Sycobia sp. Sy_11; assembly: GCA_018907035.1. Lineage (NCBI taxonomy): Eukaryota > Metazoa > Arthropoda > Insecta > Hymenoptera > Epichrysomallidae > Sycobia > Sycobia sp. Sy_11. The sequence goes on along the minus strand of JACCIC010000384.1, from coordinate 68,028 downwards.
CCGTCTCCCTTTCCTCAAGCAGCAGCACCGCGCCGCGCTCTGGAACGAGGAAGAGGGTCATCGCCGTAGCCAGTTTAGCTCGCGAACGCGTCCGCGGATGTAGCAAAGTGCGTTCCCGCTCTCCCTTACTCGCGATCCCGCCTCGACGACGAAGCCGCGCGCGTATCCAGAGACAGAGAGAGAGATTCGCGAAGAATAAGAAGAAAAAGCAGAAGTAGCAGAGGTAGAAGAAGAGGAGGAGGAGCAGGTGGTGGAGGAAACAGGAACCGTGAGTGATGATCGAGCCCACGCTCGTGATCGAGCTGCCGATCGATTGTCCAACGGCGCGAGGGGATCGCTATTGACCGATAAAGACACACATATATATATATATATATATATATATCCATATATAAAAAGCTGCACGGACGACGGCGGAGGAGGAAGAAAAATGATATCTCGAACGGACGACCGGTCGGTCTCTCGAAACTCGAGCGCCAGCGAGACGCGCCGGTGAAGACGGACGAAAGGCCGAGCGGACAGGGAGGAAAAGGGACGACAGAGCGGGCCCACGTTATCCCCGGTGGAATCGATCGGCATACCAGTACACCCGTACAGCCGCGCGTACAATCGGCATCGGCCCCGGGGAACGAGACCTCGTCCTCAATCGCCGATCGAGGTACGGACAATCGACCCTTCGGAAGCCGTCGGAGGCATGTCGGCGACCGTGGCCCACGTCGTCCTGGCGGCACTGCTGGCCGTGGCCCTGGCGCGCGCCGAGGGCCAGGCCTCGGTGCGCCTGCAGTCGATCTTCCCGGGCGCCCCGGCGCACGAGGCCCTCGAGGAGAGCGGCCCGGCGGCGGACTCGTCGCCCGGCCCGGCCGAGCAGCGCGAGCGCCGTCGCCAGCCGGGCAACTGGACGAGCCTCGTCGAGGCCTTGGACGTGTTCAGCGCCCGTAACCTGGCGAGCAACTGGCAGGAGGGCAAGCGGCCGGATCGGGGGATCAATCCCGAGTGCGAGAGGGACGTGACGAGGTACATCGAGGGACTGAGGCGGCAGGAGCTCTGGGCCGTCAAAAGTGAGTGCTTTGTTTGTCATGTCGTTTGATTCTTTTTTTTTTTTTTTTTCCGTTCGCCCCGTCGGCGGGCGATATGCTAGAAAGAGAAATGGGGGACGTTCGGGTGATTTTCGAGTAAGATTGGATCCCCTGATGTTTTCTTGGAGCTAAGCAAACGATATCTGGGATTATTTTTAATGTTCTAGTGAAAAATGACCATATAATGTTGTATGTAGAAAATTGTGGCGGGTTTTGTTGTCCAAATAATAGCCTCAATATAGAATGAAAGAATGACGCGTTGACCTCCAGATTAATCTTAAACGAATATCACTAAGCATTTTTAATGTACGCAGTTATTGACCAAATGATGAAACAAAAAAAAATTGGTCAATAATTGGCAAGCCTAATTTTATTCATTAATAATGGTCAGGAAAGTCTTTTTAATTGATCATTACATTGGTCATTTGAAATTGTCCAAAGAAATTTGGCCAAGAAAAATGGCCAAATTGTATAATATGTGGACCAATACTTGGCACAAAAATATACTCGATCTGTCAGAGTAAATTTTATTGATAATTAACTAGAAGTAGTATCGTGCGCTGGTGCTGCTTGTCGCGGTATTAAAATCACCTCACTAGACAAATATCTACGCGGTGACCAAAATTGGCCATTGTAGAGTATATCTATTAGATATATTCTTTCACTGAGATATGTTATACTATATCTATATTAATTTATGGTTTCATGTTATATATATATATATATATATATATATATATATTTGTTTATTTATTTATTTATTTAAGAAGTTAATATTATTAGCGTTACCAATTGACAAGAACTCGAGTGCAGAAATTAAATAAACACAGAAGTAAGCGTTCTGTGTTATTCTAAATCAAAATCTCGTTCATTGATTGAATTGACTGAAATGTTCAAATTAACTTGTCATCTTCTTGACTTCATTAAATCACAAGTACCATACGTCATGATTAGTTCAAATCATATTAGTACGTTACGCGAATTCCTTTGTCTAACATATAACAATTTTGTATTTTAAAAGTGGAACACCTGTATGAAGTAAGCAATGAGTGCGTATAAGATCTATTTTGGGTTGCAGATTTTTAACCTCAAATCACTGTTCGGCATATATATATATATATATATATATATATATATATATATATATATATATGCACGATAATAACTTGAACGTAAAATTTAGAAAGTTGTGTAATAAAGCTGTTGTAACTTTTACTGAATTCGCATATAGACTGAGAAACTTTTTTTGCAGCCTTGCAAAAACGCTTTAAACTGATTTTCCTGTTTACTTATAGCGATTCGACACAGTGACAAATTTTTTTCTTTCTTGAGATCCAAAATTCATGAATTTACATGTAGTAAATTGGTAAATTATCGTTTACCAACGCAATTCCAACGAAACCAAGGCCTTTCTACGTTTTTATGTATATTAAAATTCCAAACAATTAAATTGACCGAGAAAATTCGTGTTCCATTTTTTGTCATCCAATAGGCAAACAACTCTGTACCAGCTTTTTATTGTACATCGAGATAATTTTTCGTTAAAAATTACCGCAAAATTTACCCTAATCGTGGGATCTTACCATTTTCAGATACATTTAATATGCGTCATGGTAAAAATGACCGAACTGTCATGTTACATTTTGCAAGAATTTGAATAAAATTCTTGTATGATTGATCAATTTTTAAGAAAAATACGTACAAAATTATTTTAAAATCACAACGTCCCTGAATTGCGGTACATTTTATGGTAAATTTTACCGAATAATTCTCTCTGTTTCTTTCTCTCCGCTCCCCTCTCTATCAACATCTTGTGGTTATACCGGGAATTGAAAATTTGTTTATATTTAACTACAATCTGGATCATTATAATTAATTTGTAAAATAATGGAAATAATTAATCTAAAAGATGCGTTGTGCGATAAATTGCCAAAAGTAGAAAATACGTCTGGAAATTACAGTGAAATTTGCATAATCGAGGTATACGTAAATATTATATAAAAAAAATACAGCTTCGAATCTATATAATAAATGAGAATGCATAAAGTTATGCTTTTCGAAAGTATATAAAATTTATGAAGGCAGTGGGCTGTAAAATACAGTTACTTATTGATGCGGGCGATGAGTTAAGAATTTTGCTTAATTCGATTCAATATTTCAAGGGACGAGAGACAAAAAAAAGAATAAGAAGAAGATGATTTGAAAACGAAATATCTATTCGAATCCATGAAGTTTCGTTTCTGTTCGCGTAGTTACATACCGTTATACGTACAGTTTTAAATATTCATCAGACCGATTTCGTTAACCCTCAATGCCTCGTCGACCCTTATTAAACAGTCCGACGGCTGTAAATAACTTGCTTTTCAAATTAGTATCTTTTTTTCTTCTATCGCAATTTTTCACCAGTTAGACTGTAATTTCCAATTCTACATACGTATGTATGAACCAAAAAAAAAAAAAAAAAAAACTAATCTCCAACCATAGAGAACCGTTACTTACTACTCGTTATATATAAAAAAGAGCAAAATCTCTCGAGCTATTTTGCATCTTCTTTCCCGCCTCCTCGCAATAATCGGCATAAATTAGGAGCTCGCCGTGGAAAAAAAGAAACTTCTTCCCAACCCCCCTTCTTCTTTCCCCGCTGCCGCTTCACCTCTGACTTATAAGTAGCCGTCGTATACAGTAATCAGTATGTGTGTGTGCATGTGTGTGTGTGTGTGTGTGTGGTGTGTGTGGTGTGTGGTTTGTGTGTGTGTGTGTGTGGTGTGTGTGTGTGTGTGTGTGTGGGTGGTGTGTGTGTGTGTGTGGGTGTGTGGTCCTGTGTGTTAAAGGCATAAAAAGGCACAGGAAATAAAAGAAGTCGCGCGCTCTCGAGACCCGCTTGCGTGAAAGCTCATGTAGCTATATATATATATGTGTGTGTGTGTTGTGCGCGCGCGTGTCTTCTTTTCTTTTTCGTCAAACATAGCGCGTGCGTGCGCGTGTTTATATATATATATATATTATATATATGATATTATATATATATATGACCACAATAATTATTGTTTCAATAGAAAGCGGCGGCCTCCTCCCGAATGTGCGCGGCTCTCCCGAGCGCGCGCAATTCACAGGTATGCAGCACACGCGTGTGTAAGTAGCGGGGAAGCGATCGCTGTATAAATAATACGCGTGGCTTTTTTCTTTCATTCCTTTTTTTTTTTTTTTTTTTTTTGTCTTGCTTCGGCCCTACCGATGCTCGATATCACGTACAAGTAGGAGATACACCGTAAACGGATCTGTTTTACATCGGTGACGACCCAGTTCTCGATAATGACTGGGATACAATGATATATTTTTTAACAGATCGTCCATAATAGAATTTATCTACGCATTTAACGTTCTTTCGATTTTTCGGATGTTTTTTGAAATGAAATTAGCATAAATTGTGCTGTTTAAAGAAATATATACACGTCCAAGAAGAAAAATACGAGTTAACGCTCTCTTGGCTTATAATAGGCTATATTAATAGTATATTAATTTTGTTTATTTTTTTTGTCTTTTGTTCATAACCAAGGACAGTATGACTATTGTTATGTAATTACAATTAAATTATTCTATTAACTGTGAGACCGATAAAAATATTAGCTGATTTATAGATGAGAAAACGACTTTTTTTTTCTTCCGTGTATAAAATGTTTATCATTCACTGGCGCAAATTTGAAACTGCGGTCGAATAGGTTTTTAGGGCGAAAATCGGCGAAGTCGTCGATGAAATACCCGATTAGATTCTCGTTCCACAAGCGTCGAACTATAACTATAATTATAATCGTTCTTTCGTCGTGCCCCGTTACGTTTCTCGTCATTTTCGCGCGTCATTGTTTAATGCAATTAATTAAAAGCACAACAAATTTGGCAACGACCCGTGTCGAGCCGTATAAATGCGTTTGTGTAAAACATGGCCGGATATTATTTTGATGTTTTTCAAACAAGTATATAATATATAATATATATATTGCATATATAATAAAACATCGGGTATTTACTAATTTTCGATCGGACTCGCGATTATTAAACATCGCTCTTTTGCTCAATATGAGAATTTTTATTTTATTAACATTTATTGATATAATCGCTCTCATCATACATACACTTCATTTTGTTAAGAACGTTTCCGAGAGGATAGCAATAAAATTCAGTACGTTATTCTACGCTTATTTAAGAATCTACTACTTAATAATTGTGCATTGTCATTAGAAACAACTATTATTGAAATATTATTATAATTATGTATCGAGCATTGAGTCATATAGCTAGACAGGTAATTGGAATTCTGAACTTTTACTGTGTTCCCTGATTCGTTCTATTAAACCAACTATTTTATGTTACTTTAAAAAAAAAAAAAAAAAAAAAACTTTGGAAACATTATCTGTCATGTAAATATACGTCGGTATAAAGTATGCAATAAAAGTTCCATATACATTTTTCATGTCTATGATACATTTTAATAGAAATAAATCGAATACTTGTAAAAAAAAAGTACGATTTTTTTAACGATACTTCGAGCTCTGTGTAATCGTCGACTCTGTTTCTATCATTCGCGAATTCAGTTCTGCATGGGACAATATATATATATATATATATATATAATATATATATATTATTCCTTAATATAATGGTGTGTGTGTGTGTGTGTGTGTGTGTGTGTTGTGTGTGTGATGTATTCGTATGATACTTCGTATGTAGTATATACTTCGCGGCATAGTTTTGCTTGCTCATTCAAAAAGAAAAGCTAGTCACCGATGGAACATTTTTCGAAGATGATAATCTGGTTCGATTTTTTATCCCAGAACTGTCCACCTTTTGCTGTTCGCATATATATATATATATATATATATATATATTATATATATATATATAATGAAAACAACGTTATATTTATATCTACGCGAGGCAGCATGGTTTCCCGTAAAATTTTTATTACGATCTCCGATTAAAATAGAATCTCCGATTTGTGCGTGTGTGAGTGTGTGTGTGTGTATGTGTGTGTGTGTGTGTGTGTGTGTGTGCGCGCGCGTCGCGTGTGTATGTGTCTGTTTTGCTTCACGATTCTCCGCGGAAGCGATATTTATATATATCCCATTATCCAGAGTTGAAAAAAGCGAAGGTTGAACACCGCGACCCGTCCGATAATTATATGGAAGATTAACATATATAGTAACAAGTGGACGTGTGTTTGTCGATCTCGTGCCCGCTGGCTATATCTATAATAAATCTTTCGTAAATTAACGTTTCTACTTTTTGCTGGGGGGGGGGGCGATAAAATCGGGTGTTAATAATCGAGAGGTCAAAAATTTTGATTCTTTTAGAACATTATATGAGACCGGCCCATATATGTGTCAATTTGAATTCCTTTCGCTACGTAAAAAAATCTTTCTCTTTTCCTATTTCGTTTGTTTCTATAGTTTTGTTTTCATAAATGATTTCTCAGCTAGCGACAAACCTTACTGCTGGCGAATGATCCGAAGTTTTTGGAATAAATAAGAGAAAGCAATGGATTTTTTGTTTGTTTGTTTGTATCTATATGACAATCTACATCTTTGGACTGCCGATAAAAGTACACCAAAAAATATACCCAAAAATAGCGCCAAAAAATGACAAAGTTTATTCTTTTTTTTTGTATGCTTGTCAAAAACATACAAGAATTCGACGACACAGGACTATTTCAGTCTCTAGATAATATATTTCATCATCGCTCTGTCTATATATATAGCAGCATCATTATCATCGAATTTTTAACTTTATTACCAAAATTTATCGTTAAAATGTTTTAATTAATATATTCTAAAATTACAATGGATATCTCGTTTTTCTGTAACTACATATGTGTGTGTGTGTGTGTGTGTGTGTGTGTGTGTATTTATATTGATATTGATATTCTATCGGTGCATCGACCTAGAAATTCCCTGCTCGCCGCCCTTCCAGATGGCTTCCTTACCTAACGTAATTTTTTCCCTAACCGGTCGTACGGGATCGCCGTCTTGTCTGGCGCACCAATGCTCGACTGTAACTACTTCTAGGGATTATGCAACGGGCCGCGCGGGGGCGATTATGTATGTATATAAGCAAATATAGTATATGTTACATTCATGCATACATAGGTACATACCTATATACATATATATACATATATATATATATATACATATATATATATATGTGCCTATAAATATAATATATAGTATATTATAGAAATGCACGTGCACGCACCTATATCAAGCGGTGGCAAAATCTCGCGTGCGGCGCGGGGCCAGTATATATGTAGGGAACGAGGTAATAGTAAGAAAGGAGGAACGGGTGGCAGAGGTAGGGGCGGGGGAGGGGGGGTAAAGCAGCTGTTACGTCTTGTTACATGAGAATTACGCGCGCGTGCGCGCCCGCGCTGCCGCCGTCGCCGCTGTAGCGCCTTATTATATTGCCGCATAGGTCAAGCGGCCGATGGCGTTATGTATTATGTGCGCGCGCGCGCCTTCCAAAAAGCGCTGCCGCTGCACATTAAAACTCGATTCCGCGAGCCAGACTTTCCACGCCGCCGGCTCCCTGTCTCTCTCTTTCTCTCCCTCTCTTTCTATATACATATACATGTATATGTACATATATATATATATATATATATATATATATATATATATATATATGTACGAGCGAAAGAGAGAGCCTTTGTTTATTCGCGAAAGTACATGTATAGACATATATAGCGTTTGAATTCTTGAGCAAAGACAGGGCCCGGATGGGGGGGAGGGGTACACCTCGTCGCCGCGTTCGTTTATGTAAGAGAAAGCGCACCTATATTTTCAGTCGCACATATGCATATATATATATATATATATATATATATATATATATATATATATATTGATAATTTAGCGAACACCGGCTCAATACGCCGAGGCTACCCGATTGGGCGACGCGT
>JACCIC010000384.1:40000-55000 GCA_018907035.1 Sycobia sp. Sy_11 | reverse complement strand
TTCGTCGACCGTTACGATATATATATATATACTTAACCCTAATTAATCTCTTCCAACTTTGCGAAGACGCCTCGCTGATTATAAAGACACTCTTTTTATTCAACGTAACCGCATAGAACAGTCAAAACATTCTTTTATCGTTTTACACGATATACCGACGTTATTACAATTTAACAATTCTTGATATCCGTATTGCATCTACAATGTAGATCTAACCAAACGTCAATTGTAAATTATTCATCATTTTTTTTTTTTTTTTGCTAGGAAAACCATTTCAATTCCTTTTAAGTCGGAGGGGAAAACAATTTCGATTCGTCTCGCACGAGTGAAATTCAAAAATAAATTTTCGTCATCACCGACACTTAGAAAACGGTTGTATATTATCGATTTCAAATTTTAACTATAGAGTGAAAACTGTAATGTTATAAGTATAATGTTATATCTTTGCGAAAGAATGTCGATAATACTATACATTTATATTATGTGTGTGTGTGTGTGTGTGTGTGTGTGTGTGTGTGTGTGTGTGTGTGTGTGTGTGTGTGTGTGTGTATGTAAGACGTCGTAAAAACTTTTGTTCGAAAGCGCATCCATGTAGTTTAGAATAATGCCGGGAGCTTCCGACGACTCGAATTAAAAAATAAAATTCGTTTTCTATATATATATATATATATATGCAAACACCTTAATACCCGTTTATTAATTTGAGAGTTTCACTTTTTAGCATCCTCGGCTCTCTCGCGAGTCCGCGGCTCCAGCGCGGTCTGAAAAGTTTAAATTTATTTTTTCAATTATGCTCTAAAAATGCTGCAGAGGCGGGCGCGCGCGTGTGAAAGCGAATTTCTAAATTGTAACTTTTGGTCGCACCTAGGTAGGAACAAGGGGAGAAAGTATTACATATGCATATATGTATATCTTTTGGAAAGGATCTTTTTATCACTTTTCTTTTCAACCCTGCCGCCTGTCGGCCTTCCTGCTTTTTCTTCCCACTCTTTAATTTGCCTGAGAACGAAATCTTTACAATGGCGAGATATTAAGCTGCGTATGATGAATGGAGGAACTCCGGCGTTAAGTATACAATTATCCTTTACGTCTAGTCCATTGTAATACTTAAGTCAGTTAATTGTCGGTATAAATAAAGCAAAATTCTCGATGGACCATCCGTGTGCTTGGGAAAAGTTGCGTCATTGTTGTTTATTTATTTATTTTTTATTTTTTTTTGGAGATTCGAGGCTTTTTCTCAATTTCCAACTTGAAGAGATAACGTGGACGAATTATTCTTCAAATAATCAAGCATCAAATTTACCTTGGCTTTTATCTAGATTTTCATTTCTGTAAATCCTGGGAATAGATCTACCTCATTTATCAAACACTGAAAAACAATGTTTCACCCCAGTCTCCTTAATTCCACGCTATACCCTTGCCTTATCGCATGCTTCTTCGAAAGCAACGCTGTATCGATCTGTCAATTATGAAAAATATTCTTCGCCATCGTTGATTAGGAATGGGTTAAGAATAATCATTTTACCATTGAACGCAGTTTTTTTGCTCCGATCAGACCTCTCTTAAGAATTTACTGGATATAATCGATCGTGGGTAGGAATGTACTGTGATGGCAAGAAAAGTAGGATTTGATATATATATATTTTTCAATAAATATTGTTATGGCAACGCAAAGCCTGGAATAATCTGCGTTTAAATGACTGACTGGGATTTTTCTTCGAATTTTCAAGCGTTTTATTAGATTCGATCATGGTAAAGTCGACAATTCTCGTGGTTTATATGCTTGTTCGGCGTATAATTTGTTCTTACTCATATTACTCGAATAGTTCGATGAACTCGAACATCTGAAATACTCGAAGAGTTGTTTCAACATCAAAAACGTCCTAGTTCTAATTCACATGTGATTAATTTCGAGTGGTTTCATAATTTATCGGATGTTTAACATTTTTTTGTCATATCCCTGATCTTACGTACATTTTAGAAATATCATCTGTATAGTGCTCGGATCCATCTGATAGTTCGATTGATCTGTTATATAGAAAAGTTGTAGGGAAAAAAATCATACAGTTCACCTCGAATAGCTGTTGTCTTGATGTTTTTAGAGAAAAAATATTTTTCCGTTCTCAGTATATGATACTTTCTTGAGTAGCATTACAATAATATTATCATATATTGCACATACCATATAGTCAAGTGAAGTTTATATTTCCAATAACAAAAAATCCACTATCGGTTGATGTCGGATTTAAATTCTTTAGATAGACACTCAATACAGTCGTACCCAAAAGGATCAAAACTACCAATCTTAGTATTTATTAAAAACATTGCAAAATAGTTTTATCGTTCGTGAAAACATTAAGAACCCGTGATTTTATCAGAATTGTACTATACATATAATTGTTTGAGGAATCAATAACCTCAAATAACGAATTTGGCCATTGGATCTTTTGAGACGTACTTATTCCTTACTTAAACTTCGATAAATCCTTAATTGGAGTCCGATACTAATCGTTGAATAAGAGCATACAAGATATTTAGGAATCAGAATGGGATCGTCAAGTACTGGAACATTGCGGGGCTCAGTTTGCAGGTGATCAGCAATAATGCCAATAAATATTATGAAAAATACTGCATTATATCCGAATGAAATCCATTGCGCATAGGTGACGAATCCTTCTTGCTAGACGATCCGAGCATATATATGTTACTAAGGCTTGGATTCTTCTGAACTTTTGACAATGCTAATTCGGTCGTCGAAATCGTCGAGCTTATTTTGGACAGTTTGGCATAGGTATAATAATACAGTTTCGTACATGATCCGTCGACGAAATGTTTGTACCTACCTCGCCGAGAATTGAATACCGCCACTGCCTGTTAATCTTGACAATTTCAATTCTGAATCGTATCGACACCGTGATCGATACCGTCACCTCGCACGTACATTCCCAAATCCAAACATCGAGGCACTCGCGCGCGCGCCTACACGATATAAGCAACAACCTTCGTCCGTCGGTCGTTGCATCTATTAATATATAAAACGAGTAGATCGCCAGCGCTCGGCCATTATATCATTATATAATCGAAACTGGCACGCGGTACCGGTTTTGTGCCGCGCGCAGGTACGTTTCGACGGGTAGCCAGGCGGCGACGGGGGCGGGGGACGTCATAGAAAATACATTTTCCTCGAGGCCCGCACTCCTCTGTCGCGGAAATCCGAAGACGCTGTCAATGCTCATTATTCGAAATTTTAATTGTACTGCCGGCAGACCGAATGTCGAGATTTATTCCGAATGCTTAAATTATGGTTTGGTCGACCGATGAGAATGTGAAATATTTCTTCGGGTAACTATTCTAAACTGTCCAAAAGCTTTTAGTACAAGTAAAACGCACAAAGTGACTGATTAACAAATTGATTAAATTTAACGATTTCAATGGTACATTGCTGTTACGTTTTCCAATTAATACGCAACCTGTACCGATAAAATTACGTTGTTTATCTATGCTTCCTTTAGCGACATCTGCGATGGGGACACATTCGTTAATCGAGATCGATGTAGACTGCAGTGACATAATTTAGAAAATTCGCCGAAAGAACGAAATCTGGAAATTAATCATTTGTTTATACGTTAAACGAGGAATTTTTCAAATATTACACAATTTAGCCTTACTATAAATTATTAAATAAAGTCTTGCTCGGGCTGTATTCTCAAATAATTGAGCAGTAGAGCCAGAGCCGATACGATCCGAGACAAGAAAATGAGAGAGAGAGAGAGAGAGAGAGAGAGAGAGAGAGAGAGAGAGCGAGTGAAGATCGATCCACCGGGTCGCGCTGCTTTATCGGAGCCCGCAGCGGGAACCGGGTCACCGGTCCAAGAGATGTAACTCGGCGCGCGCCGAGTTACGTCGACCGTCCGGCCCCGCGAGTCTCGCTTTCTCCGGCGCGGCCGCCGCCGACTACGCTAATTGAGTCTCCCCGCCCGCTCCCGCCGCTCCCTCTCTCTCTCCCCGTCGTGCGCGAACATTAGAAAGTGCTCCCCCCCCCTCTCCCCCCCAACAATGTCATACAATCTACCCAATATATATATATATATATATATATATATATATATATATGCCGCATCATTACATCGGAATTGCGCAAGCGGGACCAGATCCCCGTAATACCGGCAAGGAAGAATCGGCTTCGCCGAACCCACTGGTCCGTCACGATTTTATACGCGAACTCCGTGACAACGCTCGACAAAGATCTGTACGAGAATTCCATTTTTTTTTTTTTTTTTTTTTTTTTTTTATTAAGTTTGTTGTTTCGAGAATATAGGGACGATTAATGTACTTTATTATTTTTTATTTAATTTTTATTTAATTAACCGTCTCGGCTTCGATCCCGATAATTATATAATGGATAACTGTGTTTTTATTAAAAAAAAAAGAAAAGCTATGTTTATGAAAAACATGAAAATCTATAGGCTTTTTTTTTAAAGTCTTCTACAATCGGTAATACTTCGAAGTAATAATGAAATTTATGTTCTATACAATTTCGATGTTATCGTAATGAAACAAACTGATTATTTTTCAATTTAACAGTTTTTTTTTCGAATTTTCGCGTATAAAATTGGTTGTGTATAAAAAAAAACACCAGTCTCATAAAAAAACAATTATACTACGTACATATAATAATCGTAGAAAGAGATATAATGAATAGAATGTTCAGAGAATTTTTATTTCAGATGCTATACTGTTCGTTCAAATTTTATATACCTCTGTCAATATTGGAAATTACATTTAAATATATATATATATACGATTCATTTTGAATGAGAAGTATTATATATATATATATATATATATATATATGTATATATTCGAATGAAATACAATTCAATTGATATTACTGTATTGATATTTTAATGCAGTTAATCAATTCTAAAACTTATGTACTCAATAAACCAATAATGATATCGATCTACGAAAGTCAATAATAAGTAATGAGTCAAAAGATGTTAATCCCTCCGTATTAAAATTATCGACGTAATCATTTTTCCATACCAGTTGTCCACGAGCTCCTACGGCAGTCCCTTATCGTATTAAATAGTACAATTTTGGATTAAGCCCCAAATTAACGGATATTAGTAATATGTAAATAAAATCTCATGGCAAACATAAATTTCTTGCCACTGCTTCCAGGATCCATTGCCCGCGTATTTTTAATACAATAAAAATTAACTGTCGGTATAATTAATATATATATACGTATATTGGCGTGAAAATTAACAGATAGCTTTTAAGCCATGAAGCGTCGACTCTCATATGTATGCCAATATCACGTGTATTGTCAATATATGAGACAAATATCATATATATGTCAAAACAATCTATTTACTGCGAGCATTAGTGTCGATCGACGGGACAAGACTGTACACGAAATTTGAATTTTAAAGAAAAAAAAATATCTTCCTTTATATTCTTGTATGTACAGTATGGGAAAATTAAAATTGTTTTTTTTTTTTTGTTTTGCACATAATTACCTCGGGCTAGAAGTCTAAGTTTTATATTGTCGCTATTATAAAATCAAATTTCATCGTTTATGCGAGCGTTGTTAAAAAAAAATTTATTCGACCAGACTTATTTCCATATTCCGTTTTTAACGCAATAAGCTTTGCGCTCGAAACGCGTACATACAACAAATATACTTCTTCTTTTGTTTTTTTTTTTTTTTTTTACTTCAGCCTATAGCAACAAAGTCGAGTCCTTCGACGTTCGATCGCGACTCCGAACGCAATCGCCCGTCTCTCGGCCGCGCGACCCCGCGAATAAAATACGCGTCTCGCGCGCCGCGCAATCGTCCTCCGATTTTCGTTTCGCAGGACACGGGGGACCCGAGAGCCGCGGGAACGGCGTCGGTGTGCGTTCGTCGAGCGACTCGTTTTCACGGGGGGAGGGGGATTTAGGGGAGACGGAAATTCGCACACTACGAGTAAACGCGTATTCTTTACGCACTTTCCAATCTCGCGCTAGGTGTTACTTTTTTTTCAAGCGCGCGTGTGTGTGTGTGTGTGTGTGAGAGAGTGAGCCACAATCTAAAGGAGGCATCGTCGTCGACGATATAGGATACGAACGACGTGAGAATAGGTTGGCCTCCTCTATAATACAATGCATATATTTTCCTATATCATTATGGGCCATTGTCGAAGCGCGCGGGCGCTCGGCGAATTACGAGCGAGAAGCGGGAGAGTCGGTCGCTTTCGTTCGCGAATAAATGCGGGCCGCTTTTTTCGCCTATATATAAAGCCGGCTAATGGAAAAAGGGAAAGTATATCGGTAAAAAGTGCGCGCGGCCCCTTTGGCTCCGCGTCTCTGCGATAATAACCGCGCCCGTTCGGAGCGCAAGGCGTGACGATACGAGATTCAACAAGATGGTATTAATTTGATTTTAAATTATGAGAGGGGCTCTGAAGGATGTGTCTATATGTATATCCGTGTAATTTCGAGATTTCGCATGCAAAGCTCGATCATTGTTTTGCGGAGAGCGTATATATATATATATAATCGATCTCCTCGAAGACAACGCGCTCACTTCCCGGGAGTCCCTCTCGCCTCTCTTTCGCAAACGCATATGCAGACGCCCGTACGTTTGTTGCGCCCTCGCGCATTCGCAGATAGACGCCTAATAAAGTATTTGTCAACTCCCCATAGGCCGATCTCACATTTGCATTGCCACGCGTATTAGATCCAGACGGGAGACGGGAGGACAATGCACGCTCCGCGCGAAAGTTGCGCGCTCCCGCGAAACCTGGCATATTTTATAATAATATGTGTGCGCGCGCGTCTATGTATTTATGTAAATGTATTATACCTATATGCGTGGGTATATATATATATATATATATATATATATATATATATATATATATCGATAAAAAGGTATAACACACTCGATCGGTGTATGTGTGTGTGATAGGCGTATCTTTTGTATTATTTCTGTGTTTTTCTTCAGTGCACGCTCATAGTAAATAAACTTGTAATATAAATTAATGAATAAATAAATATCCATTGTCCTACTCACAACAACTAACGTATATTACTGTCTTTTTCTTCACCAATGGCTCGTCTTTGCTCGCTATGGAATTTAATAAAAAAAAAAAATTCTTCGTGCATACTATTTCTGTAATTCATCATGAAAATTTCTTGTAAGTTATATATATATATATATATATATATATATATATATATATTAATTCCGGAAAATTGCGTTTGATCATTTCCCACCTGACAGTGTCGTCGAAATGAAAAGAAAGAAAGTGTAGTAAACAAACAATAAAAAAAAAAAAAAAACAAATGCCACGGAATAAAGCAAAAAAAAAACAAGTCATTCAGATACTCCGATCCAACGGTTAACAACCTCGAGTCTATTCGAGAGGCAATTAATTACAATTGCTGTCGTTGTCGGAAAAATCGCACGATCATCCGTAAATCAAGAAGCCGTATACGCCGCGTTACCTCTATTTGTAGGCATTAAACGCCAATATAATGGGGCCTGCCTGGCTTATTAGCTTAATCAATTTAATCGACCTCGGAAAATGACATGATCCTTCCTTTTTTCCCCTTTTCGTTATTATATAGCTCTCTATAACTCGTAATTTATATATATATATATATATATATATATATATATATATATTATATTTATATTTATATATAATCCTTAAAGAATAATGAAAAAACAGAATGAAAAAGTGAGCATATCCAAGTATTCAAAGTATTTATACCATATGGCTTCGTGCTTTCCAATGACTTGCGTTTTGAATATATATATACATATATATATATATATATATATATATATATATATATATATATATATATATAATAAAGCGATCCAATTGATACCTGGTTACATAATAAAATATATCTCAAACCATGTAACTGATTAAGAACAAAACTGCTCATACAATGGAGCCAAGATCCCTCGTCTGTATTGATCAGCCAAAGGACAGTGCTAAAGATATATATAAAAAAAGTATGGGTGAAATTCTAATGCAGAGGAATATATAACAAACTGGTTCATCGATTGTAATACGGTGATTTGCATAAATTTTCCATTTCTATAGAAAAATCCATATTCAAATAATTATATCTTATTAATGTAAATAAAATAGAAACTTCGCAATCTTGCCATTGTCCGTTATCTTAATGAATTGCACAATTACATATCGCAAATAGAAAAACAATCATTTATAAATTTAAAATCAGTAAAGATAAAGAATATAAAATAAAAAGAAATACACTGGTTATAGTTTCACAAATTTCTTTAAAAAATAATAATATCTCAAGGCAATTATTTACTCTTTCAGCTATCAATTTATTCTTCAAATATAAAAAAAAATCTCTTTTATTCAATATTTTATAGTTTCAGTCACTTTCCAGGTGTTTATTATTGAAATTTTATTCAAATTAACATAATTTTACTTTATATTAATTACAATTGAATGCAATACATACTTTCATAATTGGAATCCTGAAAACGCCAATACTATACATCGAACATATATTATATATTTGAAATATGGAACGGAAAGAAAGGTAACTTTTATATTTGCTCTAAAAGGTTTTTGGAAAATTTTTCACCTGGATTAACGGCAGATTGCGCCGAATGCGACATTTCAGTTTTTTCTTTTCTGTCCAGACTGGAAAAACAAAATTAAAGAAAAAATCAATAATTAACTGGAAAAAGAAAATTTCACAATTTTTTTCGATGATCCGGCAATAACGAGATCGTTCATTTGAAAATGGCATTCTTATGATATATACGCGGTATGTAATATGTCCGAGAGTGCCAAAGTGTATATTATACTGAAAACAAAGACGCGAGAGAAGATAGAAGAAAGAGAAAGAGAGAGAGAGAGGGGGGGAGAGGGGAGGTTGAGAGAAAGCGGCAACATACAGAAACGAAACAGCTATCATGAGAGAGCCTGCGAGAAAGAGATCCCAAGGACTCGAGCCGCGAAATTCGAAGGCCACCGGCGCGCGAGAGTTCATCCGCCTCTCGTAGTTCCTGCTAAAGACAAGGGACGATATATATATATATATATATATATATATATATATATATATCAAGGTTTTCTCAAGACAACTCTACCTCGACTAATTTTTACCATATACTTTTTGAAATATATATATATATATATATATATATATATATATATATATATATTTGCTTATAAATTTATTGCGGGGAAGGAGGGAGATTTTGCGGAAATTATCAAATTGCGGAGTCAAACGCACGAGAAAATTGTACACATTGCGGCCCTTCGTCGATTTACATTCCATTGGTACTTTTTTTTTCATTTGAAATGATACCTCTGACTTGTAATTGAGGTATATATAAAATCGCTGACTTTGTACTACAGTAGAAGTGTCTGCGCTTTCGGCTACCGTACGATGAAACAAAAAAAAAAACAACCTGAAACGAAAAATTCGAATTTTTCAAGAAGCTCTCTCTTCCTCTCTCTCTCTTTTTATCTCTCTCACTATAAATATATATATATATATATATATATATATATATATATATATACATATACATATACATAACTTGTATACGAAACGATGAATTTCTGTTTTTATACATCTACAGGAATCTGGTGTTGATAATATCGCGAGCGTTTTGTTCGTCCGTATCATCGACCGCAGAACGTTGTAATATTGTAATCCTCGTGCTCGCGGTACATCAATTATAACGTGGCCCGAGCTACCACCTTTTCCACCCCCCCCCCTGAACGGACAACCATTGTGTGTGTGTGTGTATATCTTTCAACTATTAACCCGTCATGTGAAGATCGATTTATTCATCTTGAGAGGGCGCTAGTCATAACTCACGTCATATTAGACGAATTAAATATAATAAAGCCATCGGACGAGATGGATCGTCCTCATTCGTCATCATCACCATCATCATCATCATCGATCCCCCGGTATATATTATATGGCTTGACAGAATTAAAAAGCATATTAATATTTTATAAACTCGTCGAACAAGCCAGCCTCGTGGGTAATTGATACTATGCATCAGTCGTTTTATAGATTCATATTTATATATATATATATATATTGTCCATGGCTCGTACAAGACTAGTCACTTCTGTAGTTACGAGCTCTTAAACGTTCGCACTTATATCCTTCAATTGTCCTCGAGCTCGTCGCAGGCGACGCCATACACATATTATGCGCACGTATAATATGTGTATATACACTTATGTACACGCTGAGGCCTGTCGAAAGATGGAAGTTCCTCGGCAATCTCGTAAGTCGGGCCCTGCGCTCGGCCATTCCAACCTTCTCGAACCGCAGCGCGAAATATTCGTTCGGGCTTATCAATGCGCGCGCGCGCGCACGCGAACAGAAAATCGTACGATAAACACGGATTTCCATCGGGATGCTCGGCAATCCGCCACGAAAGTCCGCCCCGTGCGCGTTCCGGTTTATTCATCGGTGCGCGCTCGCCGATCAGTTTTACACGCGGATGTCCGACTGTTATTCGGGCAATCCGTCGGCTCGTTTGCCAATTAACCGCAATTCACACCCTATAAACAATGCGCGATTCGATCGTCCCAATTACAAATATCCGAATTCTATGGGGGGAGGGGGAGGGGTGATGCGGTTGGGTTCGTCGGATCGTTGTTCCTCGACGACCGATTATCCCAGATCGTCCGGACATCCGGTTCACAAAGTCAATGTAATAGCCGTATTACAATCCGAATTATCTCTTACCTACCCACTCGAATATTCGCGTATCCGCGTACGTATCGTCCGAAAACAGTCAAAGGCTGTTCCAGTGTCGTCTCGATCGCTTTTCTAGCCAGTGTGATTCGACTTTTTCTCAAAAAAAAAAAAAAAAAAAAAAGAAAAAAAGAAAAAAATCCACGACGCTATTTTCATAGCCAATCCCGTGTTGCCCTGACCCTTTAGCCCCTACGACGAGGCTCGCAATTTTCACGTTTTCTCAGTCTCTTGTCGCCACCAACCTGCGACAGAGCAGTTATAGACCCATTATAATGCTGCACGAAATACTTGACCGCCCAACAATTAATCAAAAGTCAATTATATTATTTCAACTGGCGCAACGAAAAATTAACAATAATAATAACAACAACTATAATAATAATCTTAACCGCACGTAGAGAATATCGATATTGATAAATTCGAGGGGGAAAAAATTGTCTCCCCTCTCTTCTTCTTTGTTGTAAAAGAAACATGGCATGCTTAATTTAAAATACAAAAACACGATTTTGTTTTTTCTTTTTTTCTTCATACAAATTACACGATTATCCGAATATTATGCGACAATGAAATATTTCGCTAATTTCTTTGCTTCGGTGTGCTGTACACATACATGTTAAGGCAACTCGAAATATAATAACGAGACAGAGCAATTTTACTGTCAGATTAGAGAAGCGTCATGGTTTATATCCAGACTTATATACTTAGCATTTACATATATCTTTTAGAATTCCTCGTCTCGTTCTTGCCTCTGTCGGCCTAGTTTTTTCCGTTATTTTGCCTATTTTCTTTTTCTTTTTTTTTTTTATTTTTTAAACCTTGTCAAACAACGTATTCTACTTCTGCGAGCTGAGAGAAGTTTCAAACACATGTATAATTCCAGGAGTCCTTCCTCTCAGGGCTCGAGGCAGCTGTGCGCGCATCAATGGCCATTAACGATTTTGAATAATAGAAAAAAACAAAAACAAAAACAAAAAAAGAGAAGAAAATTGTACATTTTAAATAAATCTGAATTTATATATATATATATATATATATATATATATATATATATATCTGTACATATATATTATGCATCGCTAAGATGTTTTCTTCGATATTTCCCATGGCTCTCGCGAGGCGCGGCGTGGCAACAACATCCGCATTTTTCTTTTTAAACAAGGTCCAATGGCGAAACGGCATTGAAAAAAAAGAAAGATCAACCGTCATCGTGGAATAATCAAAATGGTTTCCACAAATATAAATATATTATATATATATATATATATATATATATATATATATATATATATGTAGATTGATCGATCGGGTAAACAAACTTCTGAGCTCCCTGAATCCAAAGATTATGTACAGCGGAAAAATCGATAATATACAGATCTAAGCTCTCGCGATTTTACGCAATTGGGAATTTCGACGCTCGCCTCTCGCGCATTCTATAAAGTCCATGGCCCCGACGAGGCAAGACAAAGAATCGCGCCTCCATGAGAGAAGAGAAGCGAAAGAAGAGAAGCAGAAAGGGAGAGATTTTTCTACCGCGCTTCGCTCTCCTTTATCTCTCTCTATCTCTCACTCTCTCTCACTCTCTCTCTCTCCATATATATATATATATATATATATATATATATATATATATATATATATATACACAGACACAAATTATAATAAAGCTTGTTTTTCGTTTGTGCCGCGCCAAGGACGGGACGTAAACGCGCGCGCGCACCGTATAGCTGTACGACCAGCGCGGCCTTTATTCAAAACTCCCGAGCGCCGCGGCGCAAGGTCGAGTTGGACCAGAGTAAAATTTCTCCTGATTGGCTATACATTATGCCCCGCGTGCGCGCGCGCGCGCGCCAAGGATCTACGAGATTAGTACGGAAAGCCGGCGCTTCGTATCATCGGCTCGCGAGGATTTTCCTCACGATCGGGATCATTGCCGCGATTAACGATGGGAGACGTCCTAACGGAATCCGGTTGATTTCTCTATGTGAATTTATCCAAGCGAGCGTGAATCCTATACATAGAGATAGTGAGACAGAGAGAGAGAGAGAGAGAGAGAGAGAGAGAGAGAGAGAGAGAGAGATATGTAAATTTATTTATCATAAAGAAATAGTACCATTAAATAATTCGCATAGAGAATGAAAAATCTGTTCTGGGGAACGAACAACGAACAAATTGCGCAATCAAAATGAAAATCTTAAATATTTATTATATGGCAGTGGTTATCAATTCATATTGAATACATTTTCTTCTCAGACATTTTATCAAAATGTATTCGCACCGATATGCGTGGAGAGTGCATTTTATTTTACGTAGCATCGACAGTATAGAAAGGAGCTTAGGATATCATAGGCTTTTAATATTTATGAGGTATATTTATGAGGTATATTTATGAGGTGTATAAAGAAAATATGTAATATTCTATAACACATTTTCCAGTTCCCGATAAATCCAATATTATATAATCCACTATTTCACTTGAGTACACGTACAGTAATGAATTCGAACTTATAAAGTAATATTTCATAACCACTCCTATTTGTACATTACAATAGGATTTGGAAATTTTTTGATCAGTTCTGGCGTAGCATGACGAAGCTTTACAACCTAATTTTTTTCACTAACGCACAAATAAACTGAAGCTAAAATTATGAATGGAATTTTAGAAGGAGCTTCTTTATAAAGAACTGTTATTTTATGTAGCTAAATTGCGAAAGGTCGCATATTTCAACAGTTTGATTCGAATTTTAACATTTTGAAGAGGGTGATAGAAGAAATAGAAATTTATTCGTATTAAAGTTAAAAAAATAAATATAACAGTGTGCGATAAAAATGTGAATGTCATATAGATAAAGTGAGAAGAAAGAAAGTGAGAAGCGTCATTGGAGTATGCGTGGGTATGTGTGAGTATGTGAAAAAGAGAGAAAGAGACAGAGTGGCGGAGAGAGAAAGTAAAAAAGTTCACGAGTAAAAACGGTTATGACCATAATGCGGTGAAGTCGGAAATCGCGGATCCATTACTGCCACATAAGTATATGTATATATATATGTATATATATGCGGGCGCGGCGACGCAGGTTGTAAATAAAAAAAATTGCAAAAGGGCCCAGGCCTTTCTCTACTTTACAAATCACTTTCGCTCGAACTCTCGCATCCTCTTCACATCCGCAGACACGAACGCGCGGATGTCTACGCTCGGTGTCATGCGAATCGGAGGAATACTACGTCAACGTTATTACACACACACACACACACACATATAAGCAGAGACCAAAATACTTTAAAAGAGCGTCGGTATTTTTCCCGAGGGAGGGAGGTCGATGGATTTTTAAGTTGTGACGTTCTAAACAACCAAAAAAAAAAAAAAAAAAACAAACAAAAACACGACGAGGGACGATGGGGCGGCTCTCGTTTCCGAAATCGAAAAAGCGGAACGGACGAATGAGCGGCAACTTCGACGAACGGAGCCGAGCCAGCCGGCGAATCATCGACCGATCGAGCATTGGATTCTAGGCATTGATTTCCGGCGCGGTGGCCCGTCCGACCGTTGGGTCCCTTTTTTTTTCTTCGGCGGTTCATAATCGACCAGACCCGAAATCCGAGCCCAGCCTGCGCCCGGCTGTTACGGTCGCAACGAGCCGCGGCTTGGACTCCGTCGCCGTAGGTCCGCGCTCTCGTCCACCTGTCATTCGGCGGCGACGATTCGACGCAAAAAAGCGTCGTCCTGCCGCGGGCGTTGAAGAAAACGCGCCGATGTCGAGGGACGATTTTCTCGCCCGTGGACGAGTGCCATTGACTTCGATGACCCTTGGCAATGGTTTGACGTGTCACTCTCAAACGTACAGCAAGAATTTCTTACACTTTTTCTGCCTCCTCCTCGTCTCCTTCTACTATTTCTCGCGGTTGACACAAATCTTCATCGGGTAATGCCTCCTATTCCTCATCCTCAAACTTTGTGGACTGGCCCGGACGCTGCCCTGTCTTCCGTGTCAAAAATCGCCACTTTCGACGCATTCTGAGGTCCGAAGCACATTGAGAGTATGCACCTGAGAGGACACAATGAACTTGTAACGCACTTATCTTCGAATTAAACCAATAAATTCGAAACTTTCCTCGTATGCTGTTTATGTTGAACATTTTGATAGATTAAATTTAATGGTTTTTTTGCGCTTGTTAACATTAGGATACGTTATAATTATAATAATTATTATAATTATAATGATAATT
>JACCIC010000384.1:0-37500 GCA_018907035.1 Sycobia sp. Sy_11 | reverse complement strand
TATTTATTATTTCGTTACATTTGTATGCGGATTTATTATTATAATCTATTTGTTAATATATTTACCTTGTTTATATATTATATATGCTTCTAATAATGAGTTCGAAGACAAAACGTTATTGTTTCGAGAAAAAATTAAAAAAAAAAAAAAACTTTTCTAGTTTTTCACTATAAGCATCTCGAACGAATAAATTAACCGATCGGAAATAAGAATTTGGCATTATTCTATAAATGGCCAAGTGTATTGAACAGACGTTTTATTATAAGAATAATCCAATACCTTGCAGTTATTAATGAATCAATAATTTGAATAATGATTTAATCACACCAATGAAGTATCAATTACTAATAAGTTCTGTATGTACGTCAAGAAGAAAAGTTGAATTTCGAAGTCCTTCAAAATCTGCGACTATAATTAAAAAAAAAAAAAAAAAAAAAAAAAAGAAACAAAAGAAGAAACAAAAATTCGCTAAAAATGCGTTGCTGCATCCGCTCAATAAACCGTTATATGCTTCTCGTCGAATTGCAAACGCTGCCCTGGCATTCGAGGCAGGGGAAGAAGCCCGCCCGTTGTTTGAGCAATCGGGTAAATTTTGAAATATATACACGATGAGCTACTTTCTTCGGTCATCTATGCATATATAGGACAAGTACACATATTCGGAATTGGGCTTTGAACTACAAAAAAAAAAATAATGTAAAAGATAGAAAGAAAGAAAGAGATGAAGAAGAGAACGTGAGAAAGAAGAAGAAAGTAAATATGGAAAGTCCTTTGCAGATAGTTGCCGAACGCCATAAATTGTACGAGCTTGTATAGCCGCATTTTCGTCGCTATGTATATGATATATAGATATATCATATACATACAGGTATTTCGAGCACGTACCATTTCACGCCGTATTGAACCTTTCACTTGGGTGGCCGCAAGTATGCATCCCAAGCAAACACACACACACACAGAGAGAGACACGCGCATACGCCCGTGCGTGCGTATATGCGTGCCTTTGATTTTTATCTCGCTCGTCGCATTTCCACCTTTTGCGCTGCATTCGTAAATGCGCGATGACACTTCCGCGTTTTACTTGTGGTAAAAAAAAAACTTTCTGTTCTGTACTGCATATATATATATATATATATATATATATATATATATATATAGATAAATTTTAGAATTAAATGGCAGTATCGCAACTTCTAATTATCTTCTGCGGAGAAACTTTAATAAAGGGGCGTTGAAACTACGAAAACTTTAGTAACAAAATTTTACGCATAAATGAAAGAACATTATTTAGAATTCCCAGATTCTTTTGGTAGATTTGGCTTCTCATTTTCACTTATTAGAGCCTTTTTTGATTAAATAATTTAAAGCAGCGCGAGTTAGTTATGAAAAGTTTTCTTTTTTAACTTCGATATTTTGGGTTCTAATCGATGGAGATCCTAAGATATAGGAAAAAAATGCGCCGCAAATTTATATTATTTCTGCCGATTAAAAAAAAAAAAAAAAAAATTCGTGCGGCGATACAGCGGTTTTAACGTGAGAGGCAAATGTTTTTTATCTTTAAGTTAATGGTGTAATTAATATACACTTGGCGAAAAGAAAGGATGTTTATAAGGAGTGTAAAGAAAAATACTTAGAAAATTTTATATGAATGAAATTTAATGAAATATGAAAATTTCACTTATACTTGAAATTGTCCAAGTCTTTTCAATTATACTCCTTCTACTGAACACATATAGTATAAATTATTGTTAATTTTTCTATTTTTTATTCCTTTTGTTGCTATAAACACGTTCCTGAAGTCTTTTCTAGGTATTGAAGCTTAATTGTCTATGTTTATATCGATATTTACAAAAATTTTTCAATAACAAAATTCTGAAATATGAGCTCGTTTTGTCCATTCATATCATTGAAATCCTGTGGTAAAAGAAATGGAAATTTTATAAACTCTCTAAAATTATATAGCTAATACAGTCCTACTAAATATCGATACGAAATATCATGAAAATGAGTCCTACCAATTGGAAAACATTATTTATTTGACAGTTGAGCGAGCATTATCTTGGCCTCGGTCTTAATCTGTTGAACGCCAAAAATCGCGATTACAAAATCAAAAAAGAAAATCTTGAGGAAAGTCGAATTATTTATTGAAATTCCAAAATTCGATAGAATGGCTGTAGCGTAAGCCGGATCGGTTTCCGAGATATTCTAATGCGCAAGTTCAAATGGGATAATCCGTGCACGACGTATAAATTCCAGTCGCGATTACGTTTCGCCGGTGAGAAACGTGAAACAAAAAAATAAAAAAATAAAAAAACATAAAATCTCGTGCTTCTTTCACCGGTGCATGTAACATATACCCGAGTTTCGTATCAATGAGCGGTTCCGAATTATATAAATCCGAAGTGTAACGGCAAAGCGCGCGTGCGCGACTTGCGCAACGATCCTCGGGTTATATTCCTTATATATATATATATCCGATCGTCGCCCCACGCCAGCGTCGTTGCCACCAAATTGTATACACCCACGGCAAATTCTATATGCAGTCGTATATAATAAAAGCACGGATTCGATTGGCTTGATTCCTTATTCCTTATTTCTTTCTCGTCGTCGCCGATGCGCCGCGACTTCTCTTCTGAAAAAGTACGCGGGCCCGCCTCTGTATATATATATATATATATATATATATATATATATATATATATAATCATTGCGTAAAACTCGCCTTCCTTAAGAATAGAAAGCACGTCGCGGCCGATTTCGAATTATAATTATAGGAAGATCCATCGTGTTCGGCGCGTCTCGTCTCGGAAATTTCACACTTTACGTATGTATATGCAAAAATGCGCGTCCAAACTGAAATAATTTAACAATGCTTGACCATCAAACCTGGCCGCGTTTGGCAAGCTCGAACAAAGATTCCAAAAGTCCCGGAAAAGTTTGGCAAAGTTGAGAAAAGATTGGGAAATGATTCGTAACAAAAATTGCCAGTCATACGATACTTAAGTGCTTAATAATTTTTATGTTTGTTTTGATTTTTTAACTTTTATTGTTTTATATGATATACATATTTGAAGAATTTAGAATTTTTTTTGTATAATTAAATATATAATAGAGCAAGACTCGTGTGGAGTTTGTTTATTTACATGAGTGAAGCGAGCTTATCGAGCGACATTTTTTAATCGCGAAAGTCGTGAACAGCATGATGAATTTACGATTTCGAGGTTAGAACGGTGTGAAATTGATTTTATCGAGCACATATAAAGTTGTATAATAGTAGGCTTAGAAGATAAGTCCAATTGGCAAGGCAATGGAGGCGCTCGAGTAAGACTCTCGCGTGAATTCAAATAATTCAAATTGCTCATTAAGCGCCGATACATTCGATTGAAATTCAGCAAAATTCGCATTTCTTATTTATCTATATATATATTAATGTCGACTAGTTTCTTTTTCAACGGTTTATAGATTTGAGGATTTTTCAAAAATTTGCGCGCGTCAGATGAAACTTCCCTCGTACTACTTAAAGTAGAACAACAATTTTCGCAAAGCCGTTCCTCAACTTTTGGAAAATTCAAATAATCGGCGATGATACTTGAGAAACAAGTTTATTCGAAGTGAAATTTTTCTCCTTCTGTCTTCTGTTATGGCAAAGAAAATTTATCGCTAATACTTATTTATAGGCTTTCGTCAGTTTAATATATGCAAATGTTTATGTATACAAGTATGTGTTACGTTAAGGAGTATTTTCTGCCTCGTGAAGCAGTTACATGAGTATCGATAAAAGAAAGGCATAGCTTATGGAATCTTATCGTAATAATTAAATGATTTGCAATAAAAGATTACGGCCCTGTAGCGGAGAAGTAATTCTTGCTGTTGACAAACCGCGCGGAAAGCTGTCGGTTTTTGCTGAACGAGAAAAATTCGGATTCGCAGACAATTTTTAGTAGCTTTCAGTAACTTTTACTAATGTCTAACATTATTTTTATGATCCTTTTCTCAAATTATCCTTTTCAGATTTTCTTCGTACTTCGATGATCTTACCGATGAGCCCTTCAGTAAGTCATCTAAGGAAAAATGTACATTCCAGTAATAAGTGTTATCTTTTCTTTCTCTATTATTTTCATCCGTCTTTCTATTTATTCATATCCTTAAAAAAAAAAAAAAAAAAAACCAACTTTACTCACTTTCGCCAGAAAAAACACTTGATTGATTGAGATGTTTGTATTGAAGGAGGGTGGGGAGTAGGCATCAAGAACCATCGCCACAAGCTCTTCGAGGGCGAGCCGTCCGTATATCCCACCGCATTATAAAAAAAATCGTGAAAAATTTTAACCGCCTCGAGAGACGGTCATGATAAAATTCATCGACAATACTCCACGTTGACTGATTTTGTTACGATATATATATACGTATACACACACACACACACACACATATATATATATATATATATATATATATATATATATATATATATAATACGCATAAGGATACTTTCGCCAGCGAAGCGTGACTCCAGCGAATCGTATCCATTTCCGGCATGACCGCATTCGTGTAATACGGTTGACTGGCGGGGCTACCCGTCCTTATCGTCGCAAAAAGAAAGAGAAAGAGAGAGCGAGTGAGAGAGAAAGTGCGCGCAGTAGGTTCGTGGCGCTTGATGTGATGCGTTATACAATCATCGAGAAAAATTTCTTCATTCTAAATGAATTAAATTACTTGGGAAAAAAAATTCTTTATTGCAGATTTCTTAACTAAATTTTTCTGTGGCTTAAAAAGTATATATATATATATATATATATATATATATATATATATATATAGCACTATAACTTACCTCCAAGATTTCTTTACTGTTAGACAATATGACAATATATACGCGTTTGAACGTATTCGAATTGTTTGTTCTGCCTTGATTGAATAGATCTGTTTTTTACAGTTCGCTTGAAATTTTCGAGGATGATATTTGCCTTATTTTCTTGACAATTTTCTATTGAATCTGTGCTTGATAGTAAAAAGCCTTCAATGTATTGTTACATTACGAAATGTCTTCTTTCTTAGAAGCAACGAGAAATTTAGTAAATGTGGGGAGGTGAAATTATTTGGTAATTGCAACGAAAATAGAATTCGAAGCCGATTCTTGTCGTTATCTAATGTTACTTGGCCACAAAGAATAATAATAAAAATATTCATATAATTCAACGTTCCTTGAGATCTCGTATAATATGTAATATCCCATATTATCACGATATAAAAAATCTTAATGTCACAATTGAATTCGATAGATTAGAATGTTAAGAATAAATTCACGAATTTCATCGTTTTCAATATATTTATATATTCTTTGTGACAATAAAAGTTATAACTAGAAAATTCATAACGAAACGACTTAAAAATTCATTAACGAAACACACAGATACCCATCAACGTTGTCACAGGACCGACGTTACATTTATTTGATGAAATTTCGTTTAACGCACTTAAACTATTGAACAAAATGTGTATTAGATCCTTACCTTAGCCTTGGCTCGTAATTTGTTATTAGAAACACAAGCTGTAAGAATCATTACAATATATGGTATCTGTTATCATTTTTCAGTTTTTATAATACTATGTTCAGTGCAACTAGGACAGCGACGATTATCATTCGTTGTGTCGTAGGATAATTTTGAACCATTGTTCTACACTTTCCATCATCAGCTAGTTGCCGTACTATTCGGTTCAAAGAGGCCTATGTCTCGTTTAAGGTATTCCGTTTGAAAAAAAATACCTTGCAACGAAAAAACGTGTGAATAACTCGGATAGATATTTTCCCCATCTTATGGAGTTAGGATCGGAACCGACTATGCACACCCGTCAAGTACTCCGTGAGATGGGGTAATTAACATCCCCGTGTGACCTGTGGAACCTACCACTGTGCGTGACAATCTCTGACGATGGCTATACCAAGTTTGTTATCTCTTTTCACGACTTTAACCCCCCCCCCCTCAAATAGATAGAGAGTAATTCTCTCGCAGCTCAATTAGCTATTCAACCAACAAGAATTTCCTACAACAAATCAGACTGATCGTTTGGTAGGTATATCCTTTTACAGGGCCTCGATCTCCTCCATGCGTTCGTATTAATGGATCTTTGATATACTTTCCAAATTGATAACGGCAAAAGTCACTCATACGTATGTCAATAGACTAATATAACCGAAAATATTTTCGGAAACTATCAGTCCATATTGTCGTGAATATTTTATGATGTGAACATATTATTATTATTAACAACAGTTGAGGCTGATAGAGACCTTTTTTTTTAGATATAATTACTAAGGATATGTCATTGCGGAAACATTTAGAGTTAGGAGATTTAAATCTGAGTTGGAATTGGAATATCCGTGTGGGAGGGTGGTAAAATATCAGACACAGAAAAATGTTGAAATGACGCCTTCGATGGCAATGATGGCGATTATGACAATGATATTAACAATGATGATTGTAATGATGATGGCAAAAGAATAATAATAATTTTTGATAATTCTTGCTCGTTCCAGTGGACGACGCGTCGGGCCGCTACACGAACGGCTTTTACTGGGGCAACTCCTACTTCACCGGCTCGGCCACCGAGTGCGAATTCATCGGCCAGTCCGCGGCGTCCAGGCTGGACGGCGCCTCGCAGAGCGCGATCAGCGAGGTCGAGGAGTTCAACGCGGAGCCGCACAAGAAGCGCGCCAACGCTAATGCCGGCTTCAGTGGCATCGGGCGCGACGGAGCGGCGCTGGCGCGCGAGGACGAGCGGCCGCCCTATCCGCTCGGCTTCTTCATGATGAGGATCGCGGTGAACGGATCGGTCGCGCCAGTGGTAATTATATATGTATATATATATACAGAAGGTTTTGGATATCTGTTAAAAATTACTTTTGTATGCAGTAAAAAAGAACCCAAAAGATCTTGGAATAAATAACACTAAATCATAATTTTTGTATTATTATGTACTATGTGGAAAGAGTTTTATCTCTTTTTGGCAAACAAACAAAATGCTTGTCCATTAGTTTTTATATATATTGCGTATGGTAAATTACAAATTTCTAAACAAACTTTACCTATCATTGGAATTCATAAATACCACAACAAGAGATCGCATATTAATTAAAAAATTAATAGAATCGGTAGTTACATTTCAAGTTATAGATCGCACATTCTGTATTAAACATTTCTATTACTGCTAAACTACTTGAACAATAGACTTTCGTAATTGATATCGTATCTAAAAGTACTATACAGAATGGATACTTACCATTCTTCTTTATTTTATTTTATGTTATTAAAAAATATGATACTTTTCTCCATGATAGTGCTAGTAAAACTCAGAACAATTGATAGTGATAATCATTTTATTAAATGGTTTATCAATTATCTAAACTTCTATTGTCATGGTACAATCAGTGCAGATGAGAGTATTTCGACCTCTGTGAACATATAAGTGCATCATATGATACATTTATATCTCTCCGAGATTCGCTTTTAATCATTCCTAGAAATTTCGCAAACAATGCATCTTACATATACACAAACTATCAAAAATCTTGGACTGCAGTATGTGCCTGCCTTCAACTGTTCCGTTCATGCATAACGTACTGTACATGACTGGTACAGGTAACTATATAATCTTCGTTGTCGTAGAAAATCATTTGTATCCGAGCACAGGAAAAGACTGGTTGGATAAATCGTTTTCCATCAGATCTTAATCTAAAGACAGCGCGTACCATGTCCCGCATTATTCACCGAAATTCAATTGGTTATCTGCCGCTTTGAAACGAGATCTTTTCAAACAAGTTTTAGTTTATACCTCTATTATATATATATAGTGCCTCGGCTATACAATTTTGCCTCGACGTGTCGCGCCACGGTAGCGCTCGACTCTCCGCGTTGATTAACCGCGCTCGCCTCAGCTCGCAATTTTTCGTTAGCGACAGCGCTGCTGGAACTGCAGCTGCTGCGATAATTGACGATCTCGAAATTATATTAATTTCGTCGGAATTATTCCCATCGCTTGCCGCGACTCATTATCCCGGTATGGTAATTGCATTGCATGAAGTTATGTATACGTACATTTACAAGCAGCCCGGTGGTTTTGGACGATGATTATTGGGAGGCGTTTGGGGTATCTAAAGAGACGCGATAGCTTTTATATTGTGTTTGCAATTTACTCAGTGGAACATTTGAAATCTGGATTAATAATTCTAATGAAGTCTTTATCTAATCGAAAATTATGTTAAAACATTACTTTTCTAAGTGAATCCAATCGATTAATATCAAATTTTGATAGTTTAATGTAAAAATCGCGTAAAAAGAATTTTGTTTTGGTCGAAGCAGAGTATTCGTCGATATGAGCAAAGACAACTCTTTGATTTAACAAATATTTTAATTCTTATACATAACTGCTTTCCATACATAACTTCAAATATTATATAACTTATCCACGTTCTGAGAAGATTGATCTTTCCATGTTGATTTATGAAAGAGTTATCCAAATTACTATGTTCTATTACGATTTTGTATATTCGTTTGAAGCTTTAAGAATTATATATATGATATTATCAAATAACTCGAAAATATTGTCTGGATTTAGTAGAGGCACGATTCATCCTTAATTGCAACCCTCGGAACATTTAATTATATAGTTTTTTAATTTTTACATGTAAGATACGCTTCTTATCAAAGCCATTATCCTGGTCGAAATAATGATTATTCTTAAATACATTAACATTATCCTAATCCTTTAGACGAGGGTACTGCACCTGGGTGTCTGCTTACCGTTTTCCTGCACCGCAGCCGATGTTAGCATCATTGCCAAGTTAGCTGCCAGCAACATGACCGCGAAGTATTCGTTCATTGAGAAAGTCCGAGATCAACACGACTACTACGACATGTATGCCGACCCCGTCTTTTGGATTCTATTGTAAGTTTATTTTTGCCTCTAATACTATAATTGTCAAACGACTGCTCAATAAATCGAGAATCCATTGCAAATATTACAACTACTCTTAAAGCAACCGTCAATTGCAATCTTATTAAATTAAAGAAGAAATTAGGATCGAGAAGTCAGAACGTTTCTATTCGATTTCAGTGGAGTGAGCACGAGCGTCCTTTTCATGCTAATCGCCGGTACCAGCTACGATCTGTACCTGACCAAACGGGTCACCTGCAAACAGAACATGTCCTATGACCTAGAGAAGCACATGAAGCTCGAGCAGCTCACCAACGGCAACGGCAAACTACACAACGGTAAATTTTCGACAAACATAGATATTATTAAAAAAAAATTGCATTTATCTCGCATCTTTGACTCTTATTATTCTTATAATCCTCGTTCGCATCTTTACCTCGTTTGTCTGTCGTAATAGTAAATCCTACCCATATTTAATATACATATATAACCTATCTTTTGTGGCTAATATAATACTAAACTTGCAGTGCATCTTTCGTGTAAATAAGTAATGCAAGCTTTGAATTGCAGCAGACAAAAGCTTAGCGCTCGTAATTTCGCTCTACTTGTATGTTGCATATCCGCAATGTATTCAGCCTTGTTCCGATAAGTCATAGATAGACGACTAACAGACAATCGCGGGTGTAAGCTTTGAAATTTATTCTACGCGTGGTAGTTCACTCGTTGTATTTTTGTTTTTTTTTTTTTTATACATAATTGACACCCCCGTACAGCGTCTCAAGGTAAGGACTACATTCCTGTTCCAGTAGGCGATCAGGCAGTGACAGCCACACCACCCGTCAACAACAACAACGATCACGAAGGAAGCCTGCGACCACCTACTCCAGATCTTCAAAACTTAAGTAAGTTTTTTATTTTTGATGTGATGGATGCTCATCTTGGAGTCGCATAAAAAGTTTATAGTATTATTCGTGTTTCTTCTCCTATTAATCGCCATTACTTTGTTTTCTAATCAGTATAAATAATGTATACTTTCTAAAATTATTTTTATGAATTAACTATACAAATCTATACGCAATGTGTACTGCATGCGTCTTATTTGTTAAGCATAAGATTTATATTCTAAACTCTTTCACTTGTTGAATACATTTAGATCTAACGGGTTGAGATTACTGAATCGAGAAGCTTCAATAATTTTAATGGAACGTATTCAATTTTTGGAAAAAATTCATCGATAACGGGGCAAAAAATCAATCAATTCAAGAACAAGCATAAGTAAAAAAATTCATGAGATGAAGTATTTTTAGGCAAATTTTGTTCATTAATTATTCATCATACCGTCAGAATTGGCGTAGCTTGTGTAAATTTAAATGTAATTTCTGAGAAAAACCATCCCCGATCGATATTCTACGACGTTAAAAACATATTATATTAACATTTAATTTAGTAAATCATAGAGCAGTTATACTTTATAGGACAAAACTTTGTCTTTTCTGACAAATTTCCAATATTGCATCTAAATCTAAATCGTAATATATTTTCATACGCTACTAATATAGATTATTTTATATACTGGCTTTGAAATATTAATTCATAACACGTAGTTTTAATATATGCCATTATGCTCTTTATATTACAATTGAATGCCTCGTGATAAGATGCAGTAAATAAAATAATTTATTGAACAATATGAAAGACAAGTATTTATGACGCTTTCGCTTTATAGGCGTATGGGAGGAACTGCTGCTCTCGTTCTCCATACGGGCGAACATGAGAGTGATCTGCGAGGGCGAGGTCGGCAACGACACCATTAGCACCGTTCACGGCTTGCGCGCCATCTCTATGGCTTGGGTGATACTCGGCCACACTTGCATCGTCGTTTTCAAGTACTCGGACAATATGGAATACCGAAAAATCGTCGAGAAGCGGCTGCTCTTCCAGACGATTCAGAACGGGGCTTTCAGCGTCGACACCTTCTTCTTCATGGGTGGCCTGCTCGTCAGCTTCCTGTACTTCCGTACGAACGCCAAGGGTGATCTCAATCGCTTGACGCAGGGCACCCGGGGCTTCGTCGCCGGCTTCCTCAAGTTCCTCGGCTTCATCGCCTACAGGTTCTGTCGGCTGACCGCCCCCTACATGTTCGTCCTGGGCGTCACCGAGGTCTCGATGAAGTGGTTCCACGCCAATTCGGTGTTCGAACCGCCAACGGAGGATCACTACAATTGTCCGAACTACTGGTGGCGGAATCTGCTGTACATAAATACGCTTTATCCAGTCGATCAGATGGTAAGATAGATTACGCATTCTATTAAATATGATTCAATCTTACAATGAGAGGTGACGACATATTAATTACTTACTTGGTCTAGACTGAGCAAGGTAACTCTGATTACATCGAAAATAAGTCCTATAAAGTTGCACGTCCATTAGTGCACTCCCATTTTGAAGATATGCTATTTTTTCATATACTATTTAGACTTCCATATAATCGTGCTAATTATCGAAAGAGGTCAACTATATGTATGTAAACAAAGAACAAATAAATTCTTACAGAGATACTGATGTTAAAACCGAACTGAAATCGGGACTTGAAATTCGGATACCGAAAAACTATAATCCTTCGTTCTATAGTAATTGAACCTTCATAGACTTTAGATGTGGTATTTTCTTATTTATAATAAGTACTACTTCATCTAATCAAACTAGTGAAAGGATTTTGTTTTAACGAAAATCCGCATGTTTGCCCAGATTCAAAGAAAGAGTAAAATTTTAAGCCACTAAGAAATAATAAATGAATACGTACACGACTGTGTAAATTATTACCAATTAAAGTTCGACCCAATATACTGTACTGCTAATAACTAACAGTTGGCTGAACAGATGAATTGAAAGAAACTACATATTTGCAAATATAGGTTCATTAAAACATTTATGCTTCGGATGTTATTCTTTCTTCGAATCCAGAATCGAAACTATTAAGGATTTCCATTCAACAAAATTCCTTCATCACGTATATAACATTAAACTGGTTTTGGGTTCACGAATGAAACGAATTTCTGTGTTCTAAAGTCTTTTATTTGTAAATCTGATTTAATTATACATTTTTGACGTTAAAAACTAAGGATACTAAACATGTCCTCGGACTGTTCCCTAGAATAATAAAGAAAACGATTGGTTGTAGTGCATGCTGTGGAGTTGGTACGTCGCTGATGACACCCAGTTTTACCTGGTCGGCGCTGTAATACTGATCATCGCGACAAATCACTTCAAGATCGCCGCGTTCCTGCTGCTGACACTGATGTTCAGCTCGTGGGTGACGACAGGCTACATTGCCCTCGTCAACAATCATATGCCAAACATGGATGATCCTCTGGCGCTGTTCGACAAGATTTACGACAAGCCGTGGACTAGGTTGGGTCCTTACCTTATTGGCATGTCGGTTGGATACTTTCTCTTCAAGACTGATTGCAAAATTAAGATGTCCAAAGTGAGTAGCAATTTTCGTGATTTGTATAGCTTTCGAACTAGTGTTTAGATTCTTGAAAAGCGATTAATTAAAATTCATCGTCGAACAGAGGCTATAATTAAATGATAAATTCTCACTGTAGTATAACAATATAGATTTATTGGAAATTTAGTTATAAAAACTATCACAATCATTAAAGAATATTCGCCGACGAAAAGAAAAATTATTTTTCAATAATTCCCAAGACGAAAAATAATAATATGCTCATATTCTTGCAGTGAATTCATTGTTTAAGCTTGTCTACTTGACACTCATACAGGGAACCTTGAGTTTTTGCAACAAAATTAGAGTATTACCAATGAATACACAATATTGTACCATTTAAAAAATAGATACGTTTTTTAAAATTCTAAAGAAATCTTCGTAAGCGTTTGTATAACAAGAAAATCTTTGCGGATAATTCATTCAACACTCGAAATAGGGTCAAATATACTTATTTGCACGTTTTAATTGCGCACTATTTAAAATCTGTATATATATAATGTATTCTACTCAATACGAAAGTATTCTGAAAATTTTCTGAATGGATTTCAAAAAAGAATAGTAAACTTTAGAAAGCAATCGGTGAAAGGATTGTAAAATCTTCATACGTTTGTGTGTTCTCCTCGTAGTATTACTTTAGAATCCTTCGATTTAAATCTTTCTGAAGGGTTATGATAATTCTTTTCAAAAAAAAATATTGAAAAAATTCTGCAAAGTCTACTTTTAAAATGGGTTCCGGCATCCCTTTCCACAGCTTTCAGCGAAATCATTTTGGAAGAATATTAAAATTCATTCTGATTATAAAATAATTCTGAACTTTTTAACACTTTTAACAAAACGATTTAAAAACAATAAAAGAATTCTCGGATGAAGAAACCTTTTTAGAAGAAAACTTGAAAGGATTCTACCAAAAAGAAAGTCAACGGATCCTTTCAAACTCTTTTCAAGTTTCCTTTTAATGAATTTGATCCTTTTGATCGATTTTTGATGAACAATACTAAAAGGATAATAGAATTCTTTCTGAAAACTTTCTTGAATTTCTGTCAGAAACAGATCATGTTCCTCTGTCGTAAATTCTTTGTGAAAGATTTCTGAAAGAGTCCTTGTGATGTCTTGATCGGTGATGAAACGTTCCGCCACATATCCTTTCAGAATCTTTTTATGATATATTATCTCAGCAACCTTTCATGATTTCTGCAGTGCTGTATTGAACCAATTAAACATTCAATCATCGATTGGGGATTTATTTGAAAATATGTTTATAATATATATATATATAATGAAACGACATCGACATAAATCCGTTCACCCTTTTATTGCAGGCAACTGTCTGCATAGGCTGGCTCCTTTCGGTGGCCTGTCTGCTGAGTCTATTGTACGGCCTGTACGAGGCCGAGCTTTCACCGGCGACCGGGGCTGCCTACTCGTCCTTGAGCCACAGCGCCTGGGCCCTAAGTTTGGCCTGGATCGTAGTCGCTTGTAGCACTGGTTACGGAGGTATGGGAATTTTTATCATTTTCTTTTAATGTACCGATGATTAAATTTCACGTCCAAATTTATTATTATATATGCGTGAATAAAAAATTATTTTCTTTATATAAAATGACATTCTCTATTATTTCATATATATATATATATATATATATATATGTGTGTGTGTGTGTGCGTGCGCGTGCGCACGCGCGCGCGCGTGTGTGTGTGTGTGTGTGTGTATTTACTATTCTTTCGTTCTTCAGGCTACGTCAACGACATTTTGTCGGCGCCAATACTGTATCCGTTTAGCAGGGTGACTTATTGCGCCTACCTGGTTCACCCCATTGTCATTAGAATGACCGCAATGAATATGGACTCCCCGCTACACTTAGGAAAGGACAGTATGGTGAGTCTAAAGGATATTTTTGCGACTTAGATCACCGCAATCTGCGTATTATATATTATATATTATATATGTATAATTGTTCTTCAACGATTCAATGGCATTTGTTCTGTTCCAGATGATAACTTTCCTGGGTCAAATGGTCGCGTCTTACGTATTGTCATTCGTGATATCCGTTTCCTTCGAGGCGCCTGTCGTCAGTATGTTGAAAATTTTGTCGCCGAAAAAGAGAAAGCGAATTCAGTAGCCGAGGCGACGCGAGCCCAGTTTATATATATATATTATACGATTGACTGTTCAGATCCGAAAATTACTTCGCTAAGTATCCGGCATCCCCAACCACCCCCTCCGTGTGCATTCCATGACCCGTGAAAGTATTTTCCAACCCTCGTATGAGTAAAGGAAGATTGCTGATCTAACGGACGAGATATTGGCCGAGTATTGCCAAAATCTTAACAGTGTGTTTTTTGTTTATTTTTTTTTTATTTTTTAATTCTTATGTATAGTATTAAGTGTAAAATAAATTATTTGACTTTGTATAAATGACTTAAAATATTTCTTTTAATTCTGCGTTTATTCTGAATATATTTAACCTAAACATTTATATATATATATATATATATATATATATATATATATATATATATATATATATATAAATCCATTTGTATCCAAAACACTAGTCTGAAAAATTATACACCATTTTGAATTTAATATATAATTGATTGATTCATTTAATTATTTTGATATACATATGTAATTGTTCGATTTTATTTTTAAGTTATATTAATAAAAAGGAAGACGAAAGGAAGACGAAAGTGAAAGATTGATTTAAAAAGTATAAATGGCGAGATAAATGTAGCGCAGTTATATAATTGTAAAATAAAATAACAATATATATATATATATATATATATATATATATATATATATATATATATACATTTTCGTGTATTATAATTATAATATTATGTCCATATGTTTCAGTACTATAGTTAATAATAAAGACAATTAATTGATAAGAATTAAAAAAATATTATAATAATAATTAAGAAAATTTAAGTATAATTAAGAAAAAATGAAATTATACAAAGAAACCTAATTTAATAGAATCATTCTATTTAATTTATAAATTATATATTATTTTCATTTTAATTATTAACATATAGAATCTTAAATCAAAACAATACTGAAAAATTCACACAACATGGTAAACTTTGTTCACTCGTATCTCGTTGTGAACTTATTTCTGCCCGTCTTTATAAGCTGTAAGGTCCTTAAACCCGTGTCCAAATCCGGGCCGTATTGAAAATGAACGCTTTTTTCCCAATTATAAATTACTAATACATATGTAAATTTCTTCTAGATCTCATGTATACTGTTTTAAATAAAATAATGCTCAATCGTTAAAAATTTAGTTTTATGTAAGAAAACAACGTTCTCTTCATTATGCAAATGAGGCTTTAAAGGAAAATATCAAAGAAAATATTTGTCTCAATCCAGTGTGCAATCGAACGCTTTTTAATAATATTTTGTTTTTATATAAAAATAACATTATAGTTGTTTTTTGTTTCATATAAAAATAGCAACTTTCTGTTCATCATTTCATTCTTTTAGATTCTTATATGAAATATTATATCTTATGTATAATGTTTTAATCCCCCAATATTATAAATAATAAATGTAAAATTATGAATAATACTCAAGATATGAATTACAAACTGTAAAATTAAAATGATCTGCAAAACAATTTATTTTAGTTATTTTTTATCCATAATCAAAGAATTATAAAAATTTTTAGAACAAATGTTTCTAATATTATATATATACATATATAAATTTTATATTCCAAGTAGAAATAATTAATTAATTGGATATTATATATGTTAGTTCTAAATTTATATATATATATATATATATATATATATATATATATATATATATATATATACACACAGATGTATACTTCATTATAAAACAAAAATATGGATCTTCTATCTATATGTACATTTACATTCATTGTAGTAATTATTATACATAAAGACAGACCTTTTGGAAAACTCCATAACTTTTTTAAATATAATGATTCAAAGTACTTAAAAATTACACTAAAATACGAATTACATAGTCATTAAACGATTTTAATTTATTTTGAAACTTAAATAACTCATTAGGGATACATTAAAAAACAGAATAAAAACAAAAGTTCTTACAGTTTTAAATATCTAAAAATTATAATAAAAATTGAATCATAATTGAAAGACCATATAATTTCTTTATACGAAAATATTATAAGGATTCTGTAAATTGTGATAAGAATGTTTTTCTTACATTTTAATAATTATAATAAAAAACAAATAACTTAAATAGAAAAGATACAAAGAGTAAAAATTAGATTTTACATTAAATTTAACAAAAACAATTTATGGACCACCTTCAATAACAATTTCTGTAATTGTATCAACATAAAATGGTCCTTGATTAACAAAAGTTTTAAGCCTTTGCATTGTTTGGGCATCAAAGATATTGGATTCTGACTCTGAAAGAATTTTAACAATTTCAAACTTTGTTTCTTTACACTCTTTAAAGGATTCAATATTTCTGTCAAACAGAAATTCTATCAATCCAGGAAAACTTGCAATATATTCTTGACCCCATTCTTGAGATGCTACTACAGCTAATATTTCTAAACTTGCTTGCCTAATATCAGCAAATGGTTGTTTGCATAAAGACACTATCATTTTCAATGGTTCTTCACAGAGGCAATCAAACCACGATTTTATAAGTGATAGTATTCTATTGTCATGTTCAGATTTATTTAATCTTAAAATAAGTCCTAAATTTTTTAATCCTCTAACTCTGAGATCTGAAGGCATCTTTTGGATTATTTCTGATATTCTTTTTAAAGCAAATGGCATAGCATTTCCAAGATCTTGAAGAGCATATTTACCCTTTACTGTAGACGAAATATGACCAAGAGCATCTAATACAATTGCTAACATAGTTTGATCATCACCTTGAATGACTTCAAAAAGTGCAGAAATAACAACAGGATACATGGAAAATATCTCATTGGGGCGTAATTGTGCAACATTAGCAAAAAATTTGACTAACCCTGGTATCAATAAATTTGAAAGTGGTGTTTCATTTGCTTCAGCTATTTTTTGAGATAATTTTTGTAATACTCCTTGTTGCTGTAGATAATTCAATCCATCCTCAGTTAATGCAAGTTCAGTCAACATTTCCAATGCATTCAATTGAACCAAGATATCATCACTATCAATTGTTGAAATAAGGCTTTGTAGAAAGCCTGACCTTATAGTTGCTTCTAAATTTTCTTTGCCATTTTTAGCAACATCAATTACTATTTCATAAACACGAAACTTTACAGTATCATTTATAGCTAGTAATCTTGCAATTGATCTTAACAATACACCAGAATATAAAATTTGTAAACCTTCATTATTTTCACCAATTTTTTTTAAAATATTCATTGCATTCTTAGCAACACCAAGATTTTCATCTGCTACTGTCTGTGTAACAAGAGTTAGTAAATCCATTTTTGACAATAATATTGGTAAAGTAACAGAATTAGATGCAGCTCTGAGAATTTCTTCAAGTGCAAAATTTTTTACAGGTGGTAATTGATGTGAAAGTAATTTATAAATCTCTGGTGTATAGTGATATAAAATTTGTCCTGGTTCAGAAGCTTCTGATATGAGTTTCAGAGCTTCGCATATTTGCTCTACAAATTCCCTGTAAATAGAATTTTTATTCAACATTGAAATCATTTTACAGAAAATATTCAATTTCTATTAAAATGTTTTAATAACATAGTTTTACCTGTCATTTGAGGTTAATTGAGAGAATAATCTACTTAAATTCAAGTTTTTTGTTATTTGTAATGCTTCAAATGAAGTCAAAGTTGAAAATTTTATTTTTAATTCCGTTAAAATATCTTCTCTAGCACGTGTCTCTGTTAATTCACCTAAACAATTTAATTTTGTTAAAACCCACTCAGCCATTCTGGTCACGATGACTTGAATAGTTTTTGAATGTAAATACGCAAATAAATACTTGTGTATGCACAGAAGGAACAGTAACTTAAGCCTGCCGCGTCGCGTGTGACCTACATAATAACAGTAAAAATTTTCAGAATGCAGTGACAAGTTATATCTGGTTATAAAGTTAATTAATAGTCAATTGTTACACTTTTTTTGAGAATGCAATATACTTATACAAATTACAAGAATCCTTATCCCCGTATGTGCGCAGCGCAACCTGCGCAGAATCAACGCAATTCATGTATTGTTTCTATCACGTTTTCTATCAACGATAAATTTTTAAATAATTACAACAAATTATTATAGTATCAGATTATACTTAAGCAATAATTCATCATTTCTTCTACATATAATATCGATATTATAAATAATATATATAATATTCGACTCAGTTTATTTTTGATAGCAGCCGCATAATAATATCAGCTGTTAACACGTCCTATAGTTTAGTCAGATTTACTCATAACTTATATATATATTAGACTAGAAGGGTAGAGAGAAAGAGTGGAACTACCAAAACTACGAAATTCATGTCAAATTACATGGCAGGATTTCGGGACAGAATTGACTGCAAGGCGACGACACCCTGTGAAGTTGCTCGTTCAAATGCATGTATTTGAAGAAAAGAGAGTGGGGGTACGTAGTGAGCGTGGAGAGAGGGGAAAGTTAAATCTCTGCTCCCCTACTTCTGCTTTTTTTCTTCCCCTTGAAGACTATGGCCATAATGTAGTCAATGTTATATCAAGATTATGATAAAGGTTCTAGGAGGAGATGTAATCTTTATGGAAAGCATATATCGAATTTTAAATGGAGAGTAGAGAGAAGGGCTGGAAACTCCGCTCACTTTACATGGAGAAAGTTCAGATCTCTCCGGTAGATGTCGCTTTCTAGAACATCCCTCGATAGTTCTGTGTACAACAGAGAGAGAAAGCAAATGTCGAACGAAGCGAGTAAGGAGAAGAAAAGAAGCAAGAGTGGGAGAGCGAGATTTAACTTCCCCTCTTTTACGCTACTACATACGCGATACGCCTAGTTGTTTTTCTTCAAATACATGCTGTTGTACAAGCAAACGCACAGGGTATTGCCGTCTTGCGGCCAGTTCTGGCGTGAAGTTCTGGCGTGTAATTTGATACGATTTTAGCGGAGTTTCCACTCCTCCTCTTTATCTCTATACAACATATAGATGAAACCTGGTGAAACCATTAATGAAACGCCATTGAATA
Organism: Sycobia sp. Sy_11; assembly: GCA_018907035.1. NCBI lineage: Eukaryota > Metazoa > Arthropoda > Insecta > Hymenoptera > Epichrysomallidae > Sycobia > Sycobia sp. Sy_11. The sequence goes on along the minus strand of JACCIC010000384.1, from coordinate 17,895 downwards.
TACGCGACGCGAATTATCCATGCAGTAGAACGAGAAACGCTTCTTCTTTAGGTTATTAGTTTATATAAATAGATATATATGCGTGTATATATATATATAATACAATTCGAACAAAATATTGTTCAAACTTTTAAGAAAGTACATAATTTACAATATTGCAACTCGTAATTTTCAATGCCTGAAAATTTTAAGTATATAGATATATTAGTTGGATAGCTATAAACATATGCATATACATATATATATATATATAAATAAATATTAGCAATTTATTACAAGTCATTACTTCTGTAAGCTTTACAGGTACTAAACTTACATTAATTTATTTGTCAGTTTAAAAGGGCTTGTAATACTTAACTCAAAAATGTCATAAAATGTTGTATATTGTTTTAATTAATTTTAGGTATGAAAAAAGGAAGCTCATCGAATTCAAATTACAATGCAGAGACAGAAAGAGAAAAACGAAGAAAAGTTTGGCGGATACAACGAGAGATAGAAAAAGAACATGAAAGATTAAAGCGGAAAAAAATTGAAGAATATGAGAGAAAAAGAGCTGAGCAGCTTGGGTTAAACAACAAATCAAGATCTATACGTAGAAGTCGTAGTGTAAGTAGAAGTAGGAGCCGATCCAAAGACTCACATCAAAAAGGCCATTCAATCCCTAGGATTAATGATATTCATATCATATCCAAAAAGTATGTGAATGATAATCAATTATTTATATATAAAGTATATTTTAAATGTAATATATATTTATTTTAAAGAATCAAGAACAAAACTTGTAAATTAAAATTGAGAATCTGACTCAAAAATTATCAAGTATCTATAGCTTCATTAATAAAAATTATTTTAAAGTAAATATATATTATCAAATATAAAATATGCAATAGAAATTGTCTGAATACAAAAAAATTTATATTTTTGAAATAAGGTAGACTATATTTTTAAATAATTATTTTTTATATCTTTCATTTATTTTAAATTTTATAATTAATATACATTATTATAAATTGTCTTAGTCCTAATTTGTTTGTCTTGTTAAAAAAATTTAATATCATAATTTATTATTAAAATTAAAGTATGTTTTTATAAGAAGTAAATACTAAAAAGTATCTATAAAAAAATTTTTAGTAATAATGTACTTGGAAACAAATCGATCTTCAAGGATTCAGAAACAGCTCTAACAGCTGATGAACATGAATTAAGAAAGATTAAAATCAAAATACAACGGAAAATTCCTGAACCTGCAATCGAAACAAAAGAAATTTGCCGTGAGGTTAAAAATCTCGAGGATCTAACAGTTCAACGAAGAGAGGGTAAATTTATTATTTAAATTTGATTTCAATCCAGTATAGGAGTCATTATAATATTAGTATTGAATATACATAAATGAAGACAGAAGTAAGAAGACAACTTCTTCATATAAGTAAGATTAACTTTTATTTATTATATAAAACAGTATTAAATATACATAAAAAACGTAAGAAGATAACTTCTTCATAAAACATAATTGATGAATTAAGTGATGTTCAACAAGCATCCTACACTTAGTAATTGGTTACCTGTCATCCTACTGACAAGCCCAGCAGATAACTGAGGGCAAAATGTACAAATAGTATTTATTTCAGTTTATTTAAAAATTTTTAGAATTTTAACTTGTCCTCTTCAAATAAAATTTTTCTTGCATACGTAATATGAAATAAATCTTGTATTTGGTTCAACCATCTGAGAGATACTGTCAATTTTTTCATTGCAGAATGTGAAACTATTCAAGTGTTTGAGACATAAATATTTCTCTGAAAATTATATTTTATTGCATTTTTATTTTACTATCAATAAAAATGCTTATAATGAATCTACTGAAAAATGTATCCAAACTTTTAATTGATTTTTGAAATAATAAATCAAGTGATAAATTAAGTGATTTTCAGCACGGGACTTTAAAGTACCGTATATGCTTGCTATATTTGTAGACTGTATATCAAAAACACATCCATATCAGTTCCCAATGGCCAATGTTTCTACTGTCAACAACTGAAGATCATAAATTAAGACATTTTCTGAAACATTTATTTTGATTTAATATCCTGATTTTTATTCTCTAATATAATTTTTTGCATTTATTACTGCTGTCAGATTTATTTAACAATTATTTAACATTTTTCAATGCTTTATACTATTTTTAATTACTATTCAATTCTCTTTTACTTCAGCTTTAAGAGATAATATACTTTTATATTATTGTTTGAGTTTTTGTTTCTACAAATAGAGATATATAACAATTAAATGTTATTAAATTAGTGTATTTCGAAACATTTTTTAATAAGTTAAAAAAAGAAGTTTCTAATTGAACAACCGGAAGACCAAAAAATTTGTTATTTTAGAGTTCACAATGCCATGAGCAGACACACAATGAAAGAAACGTAAGAGAAGAAAAAACAGTATAGCTGCCTTAATCTGCTTCGCGAACATACTCAACAGATTTGTAACAAGATAAAAGTTCTTCAGTTTAGAGACAGCAAGACAGGTGAAGAATTTCAAAAATCAGTCAATAATTGAAGATTTTTCAATTTTCAAATAGTAAGATAAAGTAAGATGAAAATTCTTTTAAAAATAATGAATCTATTTATATTTATGTGTGTAAAATATATTTTATTTTTCTAAAACCCTGATTAAAAAATTCACTTAATTAATCAGTGCATAAATAATTTTATAATTGGACAAGATTTTTCAATTTAATTATTACATAAGAATCACTAAAATAAATTAACATTATTAAAAAAAGTTTCTAAAATCTAACTGGGATTTTTAGACATTTCCATTTGGTGATACAATGCCAATGATGTACTAGAACAGGTTACAAGTAAAAATAAATTCATTTTTTTATTTGGTATTTTTATTTTATTATATATGATAATATTTATAATAAATCTACTGAAATTATAAATCAAATGATGAATTAAGTGATTTCCAATACGGGACGTGAAAGTACTGTATATGATTGCCATATTGGTGGACTATATATAAAAAAACGTATCCATATTAGTTCCCAATGGCCAAGATTTCTACTGTCAACAATTGAAAATCGTAAACTAAAAAATTTTCTCAAGCATTCATGTTGATTTAATATCTTGATTTTTATTCTCTAATATAATTCTTTGTATTTGTTACTACTGTCTGATTTATTTAATAATTATTTAACATTTTTCAATGCTTTATACTATTTTTAATTACAATTCTCTTTTACTTCAGCTTTAAGAGATAATATACTTTTATATTATTGTTTGAGTTTTTGTTTCTACAAATAGAGACATATAACAATTAAATGTTAAATTAAATTTTAAATTGAATATCACATTGCAGCATATGTTTTAAAAACGGAATATTTAAGTATTTTATATATATCAATTTGCATCATGAAGATAAGAAGCATATTTTAATATTGAAAATGAAGATGACACTATTCCATAACCAAAAACTATTAGTAAAAATTCATTTTTGAATTACATTTGCACGATTTTTTGAATACCTTTTTTTAGATTTAGACAATTGTTTTAGAAAGTAACTTTTATATTAGATAAATTCATAAAAGATAATATCCTAAGGTAAATAAAACAAAAGTTACTTTTTAAAAACGTATGTAAAATATCAATGTCTCTAATTTATATAGTTTAATAAGCTTTTAAATCTATATTACATATGAGAGTATATTTGTATTTAAAGGATATAAGCTAAAGCAGATAACTAATAAGAATTTTTTTATAAATTTGAATAGAAATACTTTATTATTATATAATAGCCTGCATTGATATTAAAAAAGACGTGGAAGAGAGAAAAGAAATAAAGAGAAAGCAGTAAGGATATTCAACATAGATATATACAAAAGATATGAGAAGATAAATAACATGAATTGCAAGAGCATACTGAGGTTTCAGCATTGAAAGATCCACAAACACCTTAGAAGACTCAAGTCTAGAGTAAAGAAGCAGACAACAATTGAAGATTTTAGAATATTCAACTAGTAATATTAAGTAAGCTAAAAGTTCGTTTGAAAATATTAAACCTACACATATATATATATAATTTATAATATCAATTTATAATATATACAATATATGTGTATGTTTAACTAATTAGTGTATTTCGTAATATTTTTTAAAAAGTTAAAAAAAGAAGTTTCTAATTGAACAACCGGAAGATCAAAAAATTTGTTATTTTAGAGACCGCAATGCCATGAGCAGACACAAAATGAAAGAAACGTAAGAGAGAAAAAAACAGTATAGCTACCTTAAGCTGCTTCGCGAACATACTCAATAGATTTGTAATAAGATAAAAGTTCTTCAGTTTAGAGACAGCAAGACAGGTGAAGAATTTCAAAAATCAGTCACTAATTGAAGATTTTTCAATTTTCAAATAGTAAGATAAAGTAAGATGAAAATTCTTTTAAAAATAATGAATCTATTTATATTTATGTGTGTAAAATATATTTTATTTTTCTAAAACCCTGATTAAAAAATTCACTTAGTTAATCAGTGCATAAATAATTTTATAATTGGGCAAGATTTTTCAAATTAACTATTACATAAGAATCACTAAAATAAATTAACATTATTAAAAAAAGTTTCTAAAATCTAACTGGGATTTTTAGACATTTCCATTTGGTGATACAATGCCAATGATGTACTAGAACAGGTTACAAGTAAAAATAAATTCATTTTTTTATTTGGTATTTTTATTTTATTATACATGATAATACTTATAATAAATCTACTGAAATGATAAATCAAATGATGAATTAAGTGATTTTCAGCACGGGACTTTAAAGTACTGTATATGCTTGCCATATTAGTAGACTCTATATAAAAAACGTATCCATATCAGTTCCTAATGGCCAATGTTTCTACTGTCAACAACTAAAAATCATAAATTTCATTATAAATACTTTACATTATTGCTTGAGCTTATGTTTCTAAAAATGGAGACCTTTTAAACAATTAAATATGAAATTAAATTTTAAATTAAATATCACGTTCCAGAATATGCTTAATAAACTAAATATTTAAGTATTTAATATATATAAATTTGCATCATGAAGATAAGAAGCATATTTTAATGTTGAAAACGAAGATGACATTGCTCCATAACCAAAAATCACTAGTAAAAATTCCTTGAGTTTTTTAATTACTATTTGCATGATTTTTTAAATAGCTTTTTTAGACTTAGGCATTTACTTTATTTTATTTATTTTAGGATATTATTTTTCATGGTATTTGTTTTGAACAAAGCAAATAATAGTTACCAAAACTTAAATGTATTAAAAATTTAAAATAAAGTATAACAGTGAAAAATAATAGGGATATTAACTTAGAGATTACAATTAATTTGTTCCAAATGTATTTATAAATAAACAATAACCTTAAATTTACAGTTTTAATGAAGCGTTGAAATCAGATCAAATTTTTTCACTATAAAATTTTCAAATATTAATAAATATTATACAAATTTAAAGAAGTATTTTAGCATTTTATGAACGTCATGATATATTTATATCTGTTTGTCTTTAAAGAATTATTTAATACATTAGTTTATTGTATAACATGCATTATTTAAGAAGGTTGGAAAGGGAAACTTGGTCATAATTTAACAGCAAGAAGAACAAAAACGATAAAATCGTAGAATAGGTTTAAAGTTCGTTTTATTTATAAGTTTATACTTAATTATTATATTATTAAAAGTACCAATATTCTTGTTGTTTCTTACGTCAGCATAAGAGTTGCGTAATTTATTAATTTTTAATTGGTTAATCTTTAATTAAATATAAAAAATATTTTGTGTATGAATGAATATATGTCTCTCTCTCTCTCTCTCTCTCTCTCTCTCTCTCTCTCTCTCTCTCTCTCTCTCTCTCTCTCTCTCTCTCTCTCTCTGAGTGTAAGCGTGCGTGCATTTACAAGTAACAAAATAGAATCATTTCAAGTTCATTTTATTGTGCTTTGAAAATAACTCAAAAGTTTAAAATAAAAAAATTTTCATAAAAAAAACTGATTAAAAAGTTTTTATAAGAAATTGGAAAAATTATATTGCAAAAATGCTATATTAGTTATTAAGCAAGCCAACATAAAGAATAAATAACATCTTTCAATACAAGATCAGGACAAGACATAAAGAAAAATTATTTGATTTACTTAAAATAGGTGAAGGTTCTAAACCTATATTTGATCGCCATGAGTTGAAGAATTCAAAAACTCCAGAGATTGAGGAGCATCGTACAATAGAAGTTGTTGACAGAAGTAATCTAGGTATTTACATTTTATTTTTTCTTGTATTTTTATTATATATTTTATAAAAATATATATATCAGGGAAGCATGTTGAGTCAATAATTAAAATTATTTGAGTTAGTTTTTTTTCTTATTTTTTAATGTAACGTAAATGTTTAAAAATTCCAAGTAAATTGTAGTTGCAAATATTTTGATAATTATTAGTATATTTTAATTAGTTCATATTTATTTATAATAGGTAACAAAGTATCCACAAAAAGGCGTTCTGTGTCGTTGAGTCCACGAAGACATGGAAGCCCTCGTCCAATCGGTCGGTACGATTCTCATTCACGATTGCATCGATCAAGGTTAATTACTGCATAAAATTTATGAATTAAAAAAAAATAGAATTTTGAAACTCCTTTTAAATTTGTTTAAACTTTGTGTATGATTGTAGCCCGATAGGTTTGGTTCTATATGCTACATATTTTTATATTGTAAATATTAATTTTGCTAATTATTCCTTACAGTAAAACGATAAAAATTAAAATATTCTTTTCGAAAATACCTGTAAATATATTTTGGCAATGTTTTTAGATCTAAGGAGCGCTCAAAGCAACACACTGAAGATTATCGTAGCAAAGATTATGGCTCTGAGAGGTATGAGTTAAAATATTTTTCTTTGAAATATTGATCATTGAATAAATAAAACATTTTTTTACAAATTATCTAAATTATTTAAGGCATTTCTCACGTACAAAAGAGTTTAGTCAAGAGGATTCACATATTAGCAGTAGATCGCGAGCAAGATCACTTTCACGAGATCGGGACTATCATCATACAGAACGTGATTATTCACGGTAAAAACGTTAATACTTTTATTTAATTTATTTATATAATATATTTATTTATTTGATATAACATAACGACTTATATATAATTCTTTAATTGTTTAATAAAAAGTACTTTAGATGTATGTAATTTTTACTTATTGACTGATATATGATCAAGTACAATAAATAAATACTGAACATTTAATTAAATTTATTAAATTATATAATATGTGTGCAAAAACGTAAAAATGAGCTCTAAATACAACAAAATATTTGTATATAGATTTCAAGATAAAGGTTTTCTCAAATAATTTACAAACTGGTAATTTTCACAAATACAGTGTTCTAAATAAAAAAAGATCTTTAATGATATAAAATTATTAATGTTTTTAATTATCGATCTAAGTAAAGGAGTATTTCAATATTCGAAACTATTTTCTAAACCTGACTTTAACTATACTACATATATAACAGACCTAAATTAACTTCATAAATATATAACTAGTATATATGTATACATTTACAAATTGACAATAATGAGATGTATGTGAATAAAGTATGTCCTTGTAAATCAGTCAGTCATGATTCGAATACTGTCAGGTCAGCAAAATATTTAACGTGAATTGTGTTACATATACAAATTATGCTTGAAATGTCAAAATAAATGTAAAAATATGATATGCAGCATATAAAACTACGAATTTTAAATAAATTAATTGAATGATATGGTTTTTGAAATAAAAAAAAAATTTTTTATTTTAAATAAATATTTTGTATTATAGAATTAATTATTGGAACAAAACATACAATTGTACAATTTGAAATGTACAAGGAAGTTTAGTCGGAAACCCTTGAATAATTTCTTAATTTAGGCTTAAAAATAAAATTTAATTAAAAATTTTTATATAAAATTTCCGTACAGTTCAAGTAAAAGCGAAAAAAGGTACAGGGGGAGTCGAGAGAGGTCTAAGGATCGATCCTACGATCGACGGGATAAAAGACATTCATCAAGGGATAGACACATGGCACCAGGACCATACATAGAACAAATCCCCTTTCCTGTATATTACGGGGTAAGATTTTATTTTATTTTAAATTTTTTATTTATTTGTTTTCTTTTTTATGTAATTTCCCATAAAAATTCAATTCATTCGGCCCATGATTAATCTTTTTTCAGTTTTATTAGTAATTTACAAATCATTTTCATTTTAGATAATAAATAGAAACTTCAATAAAACTTATTTGTATTCAACTTCCTTCATATTTGACATTTTATTGAACTTTATTTTACATTTAAAATAACCGTCTTGTAAAATTTAATTTCTTTTCAAAACTTATCATTTTTACGGTAACTTATAAAAGACAGAGATAATTAAACAAAAGGGTACTTTTTTGCTCGCCGAGGTGGTTCTTTTAGTTTGCTCCCTCGGGATGAAAAAAAAAATGATATTTCAACGAATTTGGTTGGCTGATTTTTTGTCTTCATTAAGAGCGGGAATAGTACATTTCTTACCGAGTATGGAAAGGCTTTATTTACGAAGCGAGAGGTTTGCGGCCCGAGGCGAAGCCGAGAGTTGTAATGAGGTTCGTAAAAAAGCCTTTTCGTACTAGGTAAGGATTATATTTTTCCTCATGAGAACCGGAATCAAGCGGTGAAGGTGCGATTTGTAAGTTAGAATGAGGAAAAATCTATTTGAACAATAAAAAATATAAACACGTGTTTAATTATATTTAAATAAATATATAATTTCTACTTTATAAATAGATTGATTTGGTAATTTAACTTATTAATTTTGTATGTCTAGGCTTTGCCTCCAAGGCCGATGATGATTGGGCCAGCTTTACCGTCTATGCGCACACCAATGGTCAGAGGTCATATTCCGGGACCTATAATGCGGGCGCCCTATCCGCCACGATTTCCTGGTGCTCAGAATATGTACAGGGGCGCCTTACCTCCGGATTATCGTAAGTATTTGTAATATGCCTTTTCCGTCTTCCAAGAATCCATTCTAAAAGTATTTAATTACATGCAAACAATCATTGTGATTTAATGTTAAGTTATAATGCACTGAAATAATTAAGTTTTTTTATTGTAGGTTACGGGCATCTTTATTAATAAAATACAAAAGTACAAAGTCAGATGCGACAGTTTACAAAATATTATACATGTATGTACTATAACTATAAGTTTGTATTGAAAACTGTAACATAAAAATTTTTTATAAAACTATTTGTGTCACTTCACTTGTGTTTTTAATCTCAAAATAAAATTAAGGTAATAAAAATTTATTAACAACCTAATTCTTGTTCCAATTGAATAGCTAATTTTTGTTTTTTTCACTTTTGTGAGATTCTTAATGTTTCCATTTATTATACAAAGTAATTAAGTATGAAATGTGCAACTCTCTGAAATACTTTGCAGTTTTAAGACAGAGGTTTCACACTTAATTGTTAAAGAGTTATTAATAAAATAATAATATCGTTAGATTAGATTTCCTGAAAATGGCTTAAAATTCAAACTGACTTATAATGAATCAATTATGGTTCAGCAGGACCAGTAGAAATAACAGCAGTCAAATCACGCCAATTATGTACAGAATTAAGATGACTTTATAAAAGCACTCATGTACCTAAAGATTTGTTCAAATTTGTTCAATTTTTGGAGTTTCAAATTTAAATTCATTTCACAATAAGTAGTTAATTTTTTACTTGGAGCAATAAAAATTAAAATAAAAATAACGTATTAAAATTGTTAGTTATAACATATATCCTATGGCATTTAATTTTAAATCAGAATTAACTTATAAAACCACAGTTTGCTTTTTAAAAAAAAATCCCATTAAAAAGATTGCAATTTGTTTATTGTTATATAAATTATACACTATAATATTGCTAGAATAAATTAGAAAACGTATCAGAATCAAGAACACTCAAAGAGCGTATACACTGGCCGCGGCTACAGCCATCTTCGAGATAAAGTATATGCACATCCAACTTTTTTTACATGGTTGTTTATTATATAGAAATATATTGGTATATTTAGATGAGTTGTCTATTTATCTTTTAGATGAATATATCATCTTATGACTATTCGCTTCGAACCTGACTTTGACTAATCGACCTAAAATCATAAATTTATATCCGTACTTTATGCCTACTTCGAAGAAAAAACTAGAGGTTTTTAATTTAATTAAAAATAATAAATAAATCCTCTAACAATATGACGAAATTTCTCAGAATGTTTAGTTTTCAGACAGAAAACAATAGAATTTTTTTCTGCCAGCCGTTGCCCTTTGTAGGATTGATTAAAATTAACTATGAATAGCCTTCTAGTTATCTTCGTACTGACTGGGATCTGGGATATGGTATAACCCCACTTTCCCATATCTTGCAACCATCTTGCAAGTTTGCAACTTGTACAGTTCAAGTTATAGTATAAGTGGGCATTGGGCATATTAAGAGTGCTCCATACCGCGATCCCAGCGCCACGATGAACTATTAAAACGGAAATGAAAATGTGTAAATCGTAGATTTCGTTTTGCGTCCTCATTTTACGTTTTACAATGTTGAAACAAATTTTATACGAATCTTTGAAAAATTCTACAATTCGGGGTATCCCTTACTGCTTTCATAATATGTTTCAAAGTTACTTTAAAAAAATAAGAAAATGTTTATCTAACTGTCGTCTGCACTATAGACATCGCCGCTTTGCAGTAGCATTAAATAACAACAAATATTATAAATTTTATACGTATAGTACAGATTAAACTTGGATAGCCCCGGATGTAGAATTGAATAATGAATCGAATGAACTTTGTTTCATCTTTCTATTCATAGAATTGAGGGAGTAAAACGAAATATAAGATTTTATTATGGTTATAATGCAAGTTGTCAATTCTGTAGATAAAAAAGTGAGAACTTTAATTTCTGATTTTTTGAATAGGTGGCGCTGAAGAAAATATTCAATGCCGTACAAATCAAATAAAGAATTATGAAGCCTGGTGCAGAAAAAAAAAAATATATATATATATATATATATATGCACATAAATACACACATGCATATATGCATGCATGCAAATACATTGCAAACATAGTAACGTAATACGGAAATTTGAAATTACAGGGAGGTGCGATATGTACGAGCTTGAGCCAATAAATATATATAAAAATATAATAGGAAAGTAATTGTTATTTTTCTTACCTAAAGTATATATAATATTTATGTAGGCAAAAATGTTATTATTGCCTACGCAGATTTAATATTTATATACATCCTAAAAATTTTTTATAATCGTTTTTTATGACAACTAAAGCACTTTAATTCCCAAAATTTCAAACATTTTTATTTTTTTTGCAGGATAGTCTTTTAGCTACGATTAAAACTCATAATTTTAGGAGGAAATGAGAGTCTTGAGTATTCACAACGTGTAATTGATGCATTTGAGTTATTACTTCGATATGCACTCCTATTATATAAAACGGATAAGAAAAAGTAACGTGAAAAGAATATATAATTTTTAATTCAAATGTAAAATATCATAAAACCATCATCATTTTGGAATGTAGAAGAGTATGATTGTGTATTTATATTACTGAATTTTGTGTAAGGAGTAAGTACAACTCCTAAATTAATATATTATATTATAAATATTTAAATATATAGTTATCTATATAAAGCAATTTTTAAATTTATTCTTATATTACACATTATTATACAGTGATTGGCACTTTGTATAATTTATACAATTTATATAATAAACAGCTTTTATAGAAACTTTTTGTAAGAAAACTGTTACAGATTCAAATATTAAAATAATTTTTCATGAAGTAACACTATTTGATAATAGCACTTATATATTAGAAATTACTATCTTTTTCAATAAGTATCTTTTCAATAGTTTCATTACTATCTATTCAATAGGTAATTATAAAAATTTTATTTTAAAATATATTCTTGTACAGCTAAAGTTTTCTTTAGTATTTCATACATTGTAATTTTTTGGAATAAATATGTCAGATTAAATAAAGTCAATACGTCAAAATACAAAAATTATACATATATTCCCGCCAAAAATATCACGATATATAATATAGAAATATTTTTTGTAAAAACATATATATATATATATATATATATATATATATATATATATATATATATTGTTTTTCAATAATTATAATGTAGAATATAATATGCCATTATATTTAGAAGCTGTACTTGCTCTCTATGTACAAACCAATCATATTAAATATACAATCATAATGTTCTGCTTACTTTCCCAGAAGATGGTGATTTTATATTTTTCATTTAAAGTAAAAATTATATATTCTTTCCACTCTAATTTTTCACTATTTTGCATATTGGACACCTTGCAACTAAAATAATAGTTATCTTTGTTGCATTAACATCAGATTATATCTATAATATTAATATTATCACTTACGAACAATCAAACCGCCCCCTTCAAAACTCTAATTTATCATTATTTTTATAATTATTTATACTTTAAATGACCCTTTAAAATTAAAAATAAAGAAGGCCATACGTATTATACGATTTGTTTAATTATTAATACGTAATAAATTAATAGGTTTGTACTATTACCTTATATTTATTTTCTTTACATATAAGAATCTTATTATATAAATATAAATACTTCATACCCTCGTGTCCCACTCTGGGGAAGGGAAGATGAAGCAAATTGTCTTTTGGGAAGCTTTACATTTTTGATGAATTTATTTAATAATTTTTTTCTTCAAAAATAGCACCTTAAATTATAGGTTTTTGTCTATCACTTGCACATTGAAATTTAAAATAATTGAACTTATTTGAATTTTGGGTGCCCGTCATGTCTCGTCTGTATATAACCGTTTGTCTCTACTTTTTTAATGAAATATATACTGATATAAATTATATATATATTAATTTGCCATTAATAATTAATAATTTCTATTGAATTATTGTTTACATGTTTATTTAATTAATCATTAAATTACAATTATTATTGAAATAAAATTTTAATTAGATATTATTTTTAATTCATAAAAAGTTAAATATGGAGATAATTAACATTTTAGGAGAGAAAAGAATAATCCATTAGAATACATGACCAAGAATTGTATCAAGACCCATCTCCATTCATCAGGTAATCGTTATGTTGATACCTGAATATATATATATATATATATATATATATATATATATATATATATATATATATATATATATATTATCGGATCAACTGTACGACAGTTGTCGAGAGGTTGGGTCGACACTATTCGGATTTGTGGTTCATTCGTTTAGAAAATCGTAAACACTCGCATGCTGTCTATCAAATCGTATACAATGCGATGTTGCCACTACTTTTTACACGATTTTGGAAACAGTATTGAACGAATTGATAGAATACACCAGCTGCCAGCGCAATGATACGATTTGCGCGAACGTGGATCGTGATGCCCGTAATACAGTTATTGACCATATACTCAAATACATGATTCCTTTATCTAATTATTACAGTTTTAGTATGACAAAGTAATTCATCAACACAAGCTATTGTATTAATTAAAAATAATGATTAATTAACTTTTCATTTAATTGAAAATAATACCTTATTAAATATATATATATATATATACATACATATATCGATAAAAATTAAAAAGTAATCATAAATTATTACAAGTTAATTAAAAAATATCTCAACCCTGAGATATGTATACTTAAGGGTATATATATATATATATATATATATATATATATATATATATATATATATATTAATGTGGATTCATAAATACTTTTATCGGTCTTACAGCCTTTATACAATAAAATATTATACTAATAGAATGACAGTCAGACTCTCCTAGTTTATAGTAACCCCCATAAAATTGAAAATACAAATTACTAATAACAGATAAAATAAAAAATCAATTAAATTAAAAATTAAAAATTAAAAATAATACAAATAAAGTAATCTATATTCTATGTTAATAAAGGAAAATCTGATTTCCCCCACCAGCTTAAATTTAAATTTACTTTTCATTTCCGACGTTTTGAACAGTTCCGGCTTATCTTCAAGGACTAAACTAATATAATTTACTTCATTCTAACTTTTTTATTTATTTTTTATTTAATTTAATTTTTATTTTATTATTTAGTTGTAATTTCTATTTCAGATTGTACGGTGGTGATTATAAATAAGGACGGCCCGATACTCATTATATTAGTATATTATATTATTGTAGAAAAACTGTAAGACCGATAAAAATTTTTATCAATTTACAGTCGAATTCTCTAGCTTTTCAGCTGAAGCATTTGCTTCAGATATATGCTAAATACTTCTTGGTATCAGATATGCTCAATCCACTCGACCCAGCTTCATCTTATATATGTGCATATTCAAAATGTGTACTAAATTCACTGCACAATCTCAGAGCCAATAATTAAGCAGTTAATGAAATGAATTATAAACTCATAAAATTCAATAAATCAAGAAAAGAAATCAAAATAGAAGTCTTAAGGACATCTGCTCATTCAAACAGCACTGAAAATCGTATTGCCAGCAAAGCAGCCAAAGAAGCAGTTCTAATACAGCGTAAAAAATAAAATATAACAACGCCACAAATATGTTTATACGAAAAAGAATGGCACTACATGCGATAGAAATATATTGTAATAATTTTTTTCGAACCAAGTTAAATTTTACAATAATAGTTATTTATTTTTTAAAGTTCTTAATATTCTAAAAACATATCAAACTCGCCTAGTTATTTTGCTTTTCTTAAAAAATTTATTATAAATGTATACTTAGTCATTAGTTTTATTTTTTAAGTAGTTAAAAATTGAATAAATTTTTATTATTTATTAGACCAAATTTCTGTATCTAAAATTTATGTTCCTCGAAAAAAAGTCCTATTTTCGTAACATAGATGGGGGCTACGCTGTAATTTTATCACCAAGCCACGTAGAACCTAAACTTGCGAATGTATCTTTTTATAAAATGTTCTATATCATATTTAATTTTAAATAAATGAAATATACAAATTGGTTTTTAAACGTAGTATTTTTATTATTTATAGTTATTGTATCATTTTCGTATTGTAATTAAATTTTTGGTCATTTTTACTGTTGCAGGTTGAAATTTTAATTGCAATATTTATTGTAAAAACTAAGTAAGAAAAAATGATAATAAAAAATCAACTACGACTCTTAAAATATTAATACAAAGATCTTATTTAACCTATAATTAAAAAAAATAACAATAATTAAGCATAAATAAATAAAAAAAATGTTAAAAACCTATTTTTAAAAAAATGGTTAACAAGTTTAATTAAACGGTAAAAAAGAAATAACAGAGAAAAATTTAACTAAAAGTTAAAACATAAAACTATGCCCAGAAAATATTAAATATGAAAAATATTAAAATATAAAATATAAACAAATTATACTCCAATGAGCAAAAACATCCGACTAAGTTTAGGTAATCTGGAGGTATCCCCGCTAAAAGGATCGATTCAATTTCAGGTAACATTATATCATATTATGTTGCAAAATTCAGAAGGGATTTTATATTAGACCTATATATATATCTATATTTGGAACACTGCATCAGACAAATATCACAATCTTTATTCGAATTTGTTTTTTAAATTTTTTAATATAAATCGATAAAAACAATTGAAATTTGTTTTCAAATATTATATAATTTTTATTAATTTATTATTTTCTAAAATACGCTTATTTAGAATAAGTAATTTAAAAATAATTTAATACAATAAATAAAATAATCTATTTTAGATAAATATCAAATAATGATTTAATTATTTTTTTAAATTACGTAATTTTATATTAAGAATAGTCTAGAGTGCCATTATGTTCCATATAATTAGTATTTTTATATTCTTTACCCGATAGAATCAAGTATGGTTCTGTCAAATTATAGATTACCATACCAATTTTAGATTAAAAATACAGATTTATAAGATAAAATTTAAAAAAAAAATAATACAATAAAAATGTAATTGTAAAGAAAAAAGTGCACGGCAATGCTGACAAATTCAAATTTATTTAGATAATACGCAAAACTATAAAAATTTAATATTTTTATTTACTACTTTCATATTATAGCATTGCAATAACAAAACTAATATTTTATACATAAAGCCAATAAAATGAAAATATTCAATTTCTTTATATCTAAAAATTATACGTGTAAAGAATGTCAACTTGGTTTTCTATAAAATGACGAAGAAAAATTCCTTAGATTACATTCCTGCTACTAAACAATAATTCCAAATTTAAGTGTAGAAAAAAGAAGTTATAATGGCTGATTTATTGCGCAAGAATAGATTAAAAGTAGAATTTCACAGGAATACTAAAAAATTAGAAACAAATCAAAGAATGATCAACAAAAGCTGAAAAAATACTTTCAAAACTTTCAGAACAGAATCGAAAATTAGCGTTATACATCACCTCGTAGGCATCTAATAATTTTGTGTAGGCTGAAATCTAGTCACTACAAACTAAAAATAATTGAACTATTATGGTTATAAAATAGACAAATCTTAGAATGAAAAATTTCAACATTGTTATAGTAAAATTAAGAAAAAGGTATAAGCTAGGTCCTTTTATTTCTGTCTAGTAAATAATAATTTTATTTCAAATAAAAGTTTTAATTACTATACTGCAAGAAATTAATATTTATAGAATATTAATTTATTATGTTATTTGTTTAATAAAAAATAATTTAATAGAATACATAAACTAACAGTTTGAAAGAATTATAAAATAATAAAGTCTATTGTGTATTGGATTTTGTCATCCCAAAAATTAAGTATAATAATTAATTTTACAATTGTTGACCTTAAACAGACAATTTTGTATATCTAAATTTTCGAAAAAAAAAATTAATTTGAAAATATTATTCGCTGTTATCTTTATACTTATTTCAATATTCATAATTAAGAGACCCCATTCTATTCATTAATGAAATAATTAATATCATTTAATTTTTTTTCATTTTTTTTGTAACATTCCATAAACCAAAGTTTCGTATAAAATTGTGTAAATCATTGGCAAACAAGTTTTGATATAAACTCAATATGAAGTTACTATATATATATATATATATATATATATATATATATATATATATATATATATATATATATATATATATATATTAATCGTTTGCGACTGCCACGGCCCTTGACATTTTTGAGTAAGTAATTTGGTTAGAAATTAGGAGTATGGAGATTATATATGATAATGTGTGTGTAGATACGCATACATATATACGTATTTCAATCAAACGCTGGATGTCGAACTGATGTTTCTCTATTACTGCTCGTCTCCTAGTATCCTTATCTTCTACACTTAAATATACTATATACATATGCATGCATAAATTAATAAATATTTCCATCAGTGTTACAGTCCAATATAAATTAAAATTAATACATAATAATATCAATACATATACAAATCAAATTAATACACATATATATGCATATCTCTCTCTCTCTCTCTCTCTCTCCTCTCTCTCTCTCTCTCTCTCTCTCTCTCTCTCCTCTCTCTCTCTCTCTCTCTCTCTCTCGCTCTCTCTTCTCTCTCCTCTCCTCTCTCCTCTCTCTCTCTCTGTGCGTTTGTATGTGTGTAAATTTATATATATATATATATATATATATATATATTATATATATATATATATATATATAATAAACTTCTTGTGACCAAAATTATCAACTACTCCGCTACTTATTTCATAAGAATATTATAAAATATAAATTTTTATGGATC
>JACCIC010000383.1:0-96551 GCA_018907035.1 Sycobia sp. Sy_11 | reverse complement strand
TACCACCCAAGTTTCCCATAAGAACAGTACGTAATTGCCTCTAGTCGTAGGACTCTTTAGGATGAACTATTGCGACTTCAGATTTCTTCATGAATGGCATTTCTTATTTTTCATAAGCACTACCCAAGTTTCCCATAAAGATGAGTACGTAAATGTCGCTAGTCGTAGAACTCCTTAGGTTGAACTATTGCCACTGCAGTTTTCTTCATGAATGGCATTTGTTATCTTTCAGATTTAATACCTAGGTTTCCCATAAAGAAGAGAACGAATATTTCTCCAGTTGGAAGAGCCTATAGGATGAACTATTGCGACATCAGATGGCTTCATGAATGGCATTTCTTATTTTTCAGAAGCAATGCTGAAGATTCCCATAAAGATGAGTACGTAAATGTCTCTAGTCGTAGGACCTTGAGGATGAACTATTGCGACAGCAGATTTCTTCATGAATGGTATTTCTTATTTTTCAGAAGCAATCTTCAGGATTCCCATAAAGAAGAGTACGTAAATATCTGTAGTCGTAGGACTCTTTAGGATGAACTATTGCGACTTCAGATTTCTTCATGAATGGGATTTGTTATCTTTCAGAAGCGCTACCCAAGTTTCCCATAAGAACAGTTCATAAATGTCTCTAGTCGTAGGATCCTTTAGGATGAACTATTGCGGAAGCAGATTTCTTTATGAATGGCATTTGTTATCTTTCAGAAGCAATGCTCAAGATTCCCATAAGGAAGAGTACGAAAATATCTCCAGTTGGAGGAGCCTATAGGATGCACTATTGCGACTGCAGATTTCTTCATGAATGGCATTTCTTATTTTTCAGAAGCAATCTTCAGGATTCCCATAAAGAAGAGTACGTAAATGTCTCTAGTCGTAGGACTCATTAGGATGAACTATTGCGACTGCAGATTTCTTCATGAATGGCATTTCTTATTTTTTAGAAGCAATCTTCAGGATTCCCATAAAGAAGAGTACGTAAATATCTCTAGTCGTAGGACTCTTTAAGATGAACTATTGCGACTTCAGATTTGTTCATGAATGACATTTGTTATCTTTCAGAAGCGCTACCCAAGTTTCCCATAAGAACAGTACGTAAATGTCTCTAGTCATAGGACCCTTTAGGATGAACTATTGCGGAAGCAGATTTCTTCATGAATGGCATTTCTTATTTTTCAGAAGCAATCTTCAGGATTCCCATAAAGAAGAGTACGTAAATATCTCTAGTCGTAGGACTCTTTAAGATGAACTATTGCGACTTCAGATTTGTTCATGAATGTCATTTGTTATCTTTCAGAAGCGCTACCCAAGTTTCCCATAAGAACAGTACGTAAATGTCTCTAGTCGTAGGACCCTTGAGGATGAACTATTGCGAATTCAGATGACTTCATGAATGGCATTTGTTATCTTTCAAAAGCACTACACAAGTTTCCCATAAAGATGAGTACGTAAATGTCTCTAGTCGTAGAACTCCTTAGGTTGAACTATTGCCACTGCGGATTTCTTCATGAATGGCATTTCTTATTTTTCATAAGCACTACCCAAGTTTCCCATAAAGATGAGTACGTAAATATCTCTAGTCCTAGAGCTCATTAGGATGAACTATTGCCACTGCAGATTTCTTCATGAATGGCATTTCTTATTTTTCAGAAGCAATCTTCAGGATACCCATAAAGAAAAGTACGTATATATGTCTAGTCCTAGAGCTCATTAGGATGAACTATTGCGACTTCAGATTTCTTCATGAATGGTATTTGTTATCTTTCAGAAGAACTACCCAAGTTTCCCATAAGAACAGTACGTATATGTCTCCAGTCGTAGCAATCTTTAGAATGAACTATTGCGACAGAAGATTTCTTCATGAATGGGATTTGTTATCTTTCAGAAGCAATATCAAGTTTCCCATAAGAACAGTACGTAAATGTCTCTACTCGTTGTATTCTTTAGGATGAACTATTGCGACAGCATATTTCTTCATGAATGGGATTTGTTATCTTTCAGAATCAATACCGAAGTTTCCCATAAAGAACAGTACGTACATGTCTCCAGTCGTAGAACTCTCTATGATGAACCATTGCGACAGCAGATTTCTTCATGAATGGGATTTCATATCTTTCAGAAGCAATACCCAAGTTTCCCTTAAAGAACAGTACGTAAATATCGCTAATCGTAGGATGCTTTAGGATGAACAATTGCGACTGCAAATTTCTACATGAATGACATTTCTTATCTTTCAGAAGCACTACCCAAGTTTCCCATAAAGATGAGTACGTAAATATCTCTAGTCCTAGAGCTCATTAGGATGAACTATTGCCACTGCAGATTTCTTCATGAATGGCATTTCTTATTTTTCAGAAGCAATCTTCAGGATACCCATAAAGAAGAGTACGTAAATATCTCTAGTCCTAGAGCTCATTAGGATGAACTATTGCCACTGCAGATTTCTTCATGAATGGCATTTCTTATTTTTCAGAAGCAATCTTCAGGATACCCATAAAGAAGAGTACGTAAATATCTCTAGTCCTAGAGCTCATTAGGATGAAGTATTGCGACTTCCGATTTCTTCATGAATGGTATTTGTTATCTTTCAGAAGAACTACCCAAGTTTCCCATAAGAGCAGTACGTATATGTCTCTAGTCGTAGCAATCTTTAGAATGAACTATTGCGACAGAAGATTTCTTCATGAATGGGATTTGTTCTCTTTCAGAAGCAATATCAAGTTTCCCATAAGAACAGTACGTAAATGTCTCTACTCGTTGTACTCTTTAGGATGAACTATTGCGACAGCAGATTTCTTCATGAATGGGATTTGTTATCTTTCAGAATCAATACCGAAGTTTCCCATAAAGAACAGTACGTACATGTCTCCAGTCGTAGAACTCTCTATGATGAACCATTGCGACAGCAGATTTCTTCATGAATGGGATTTCATATCTTTCAGAAGCAATACCCAAGTTTCCCTTAAAGAACAGTACGTAAATATCGCTAATCGTAGAATGCTTTAGGATGAACAATTGCGACTGCAAATTTCTACATGAATGACATTTCTTATCTTTCAGAAGCACTACCCAATTTTCCCATAAGAACAGTACATATATGTCTCTAGTCGTAGAACTCATTAGCATGATCTATTGCGACTTCAGATTTCTTCATGAATGGGATTTGTTATCTTTCAGAAGCAATGCTCAAGATTCCCATAATGATAAGTTCGTAAGTGTCTCTAATCGTAGGACTTTTTAGGATCAACTATTGCGACAGCAGATTTCTTCATGAATGGGATTTGTTATCTTTCAGAAGCAATACCCAAGTTTCCCATAAAGAACAGTACGTAAATGTCTCTAGTCGTAGGACTCATTAGGATGAACTATTGCGACAGCAGATTTCTTCATGAATGCGATTTGTTATCTTTCAGAAGCAATGCTCAAGATTCCCATAAGGAAGAGTACGAAAATGT
Organism: Sycobia sp. Sy_11; assembly: GCA_018907035.1. Lineage (NCBI taxonomy): Eukaryota > Metazoa > Arthropoda > Insecta > Hymenoptera > Epichrysomallidae > Sycobia > Sycobia sp. Sy_11. The sequence goes on along the minus strand of JACCIC010000383.1, from coordinate 93,102 downwards.
CTCCAGTTGGAGGAGCCTATAGGATGAACTATTGCGACAGCAGATTTCTTCATGAATGCGATTTGTTATCTTTCAGAAGCAATGCTCAAGATTCCCATAAGGAAGAGTACGAAAATGTCTCCAGTTGGAGGAGCCTATAGGATGAACTATTGCGACTGCAGATTTCTTCATGAATGGGATTTGTTATCTTTCAGAAGCACTACCCAAGTTTCCCATAAGAACAGTACGTAAATGTCTCCAGCCGGAGGAGCCTAAAGGATGATCAAGTGTGACTGCAGATTTCTACATGAATGGCATTTCTTATCTTTCAGAAGCAATGCTCAGGATTCCCATAAAGACATAAAGAAGAATACGTAAATGTCTCTAGTCGTAGGACTCTTTAGGATTAACTATTGTTACAGCAGATTCCTTCATGAATGGGATTTGTTATCTTTCAGAAGCAATGCTCAAGATTCCCATAAAGAAGAGTATGAAAATGTCTCTAGTCGTAGGAATCATTAGGATGAACTATTGCGACAGCAGATTTCTTCATGAATGGCATTTCTTATCTTTTAGAAGCAATGCTCAAGATTCCCATACAGATGGGTACGTAAATGTCTCTCGTCGTAGAACTCCTTAGGATGAACTATTGCGACAACAGATTTCTTCATGAATGGGATTTGTTATTTTTCGGATGCAATACCCAAGTTTTCCATAAAGTTTCCCATGAAGAAGAGTACGGAAATGTCTCCAGTTGGAGGAGCCTAAAGGATCATCAAGTTTGACTGTATATTTCTTCTTGAATGTCATTTCATACCTTTTAGAAGCAACACTCAAGATTCCCATACAGAAGCGTATGAAAATGTCTCCAGTCGGAGGACGATTTAGAAAGAACTATTGCGACGTCAGATTTCTTCATGAATGGCATTTGTTATCTTTCAGAAGCAATATCAAGTTTCCCATAAAGATCAGTACGTAAATGTCTCTTGTCGTAGGACTCTTTAGAAATATCAAGATTCCCATAAAGATCAGTACGTAAATGTCTCTTGTCGTAGGACTCTTTAGAAAGAACTATTGCGACAGCAGATTTCTTCCTTAATGGCATTTTTTACCTTTCAGAAGCAATACTCAAGATTCCCATAAAGAAGAGTACAAAAATGTCTGCAGCCGGAGGAGCCTAAACGATGATGAATTGTGACTGCAGATTTCATCATGAATGGGACTCGTCATCTTTCAGAAGCAATACCCAAGTTTCCCATAAAGAACTGTACGTAAGTGTCTCTAATCCTAGGACACTTTAGGATGAACTATTGCGACAGCAGATTTCTTCATGAATGTGATTTGTTATCTTTCAGAATCAATACCCAAGATGCCCATAAAGTAGAGTACGAAAATAGCTCGAGCCTGAGGAGCCTAAAGGATGATCAAGTGTGACTGCAGATTTCTTCATGAATGGCATTTGTTATCTTTCAGAAGCAATATCAAGTTTCCCATAAAGATCAGTACGTAAATGTCTCTTGTCGTAGGACTCTTTAGAAAGAACTATTGCGACTTCAGATTTCTTCATGAATGGCATTTGTTATCTTTCAGAAGCGATACCCAAGTTTCCCATAAAGAAGAGTACGAAAATGTCTCCAGCCGGAGGATCGTAATGGATGGTCAAGTGTGACTGCAGATTTCTTGATGAATGGCATTTGTTATCTTTCAGAAGCGATACCCAAGTTTTCCATAAAGAAGAGTACGAAAATGTCGCCAGGTGGAGGAGCCTAAAGGATGATCAAGTGCGACTGCAGATTTCTTCATGAATGGCATTTCTTATATTTCAGAAGCAATATCAAGTTTCCCATAAAGATCAGTACGTAAGTGTCTCTAATCGTAGGACACTTTAGGATGAACTATTGCGACTTCAGATTTCTTCATGAATGGCATTTGTTATCTTTCAGAAGCGATACCCAAGTTTCCCATTAAGTGAGTACGTAAATGTCTCTAGTCGTCGTACTCTTTAGGATGAACTATTGCGACTTCAGATTTCGTCATGAATGGCATTTGTCGTCTTTCAGAAGAAATACCCAACTTTCCCATAAAGATCAGTACGTAAATGTCTCTTGTCGTAGGACTCTTTAGAAATATCAAGATTCCCATAAAGATCAGTACGTAAATGTCTCTTGTCGTAGGACACTTTAGGATGAACTATTGCGACAGCAGATTTCTTCATGAATGGCATTTCTTAATTTTCAGAAGCAATACTCAAGATTCCCAGAAAGAAGAGTACGAAAATGTCTGTAGACGTAGGACCCTATAGGATGAACTATTGCGACAACAGATTTCTTCATGAATGGGATTTGTTATTTTTCGGATGCAATACCCAAGTTTTCCATAAAGTTTCCCATGAAGAAGAGTACGAAAATGTCTCCAGTTGGAGGAGCCTAAAGGATCATCAAGTTTGACTGTATATTTCTTCTTGAATGTCATTTCATACCTTTTAGAAGCAACACTCAAGATTCCCATACAGAAGCGTATGAAAATGTCTCCAGTCGGAGGACGATTTAGAAAGAACTATTGCGACGTCAGATTTCTTCATGAATGGCATTTGTTATCTTTCAGAAGCAATACTCAAGATTTCTATAAAGAAGAGTACGTAAATATCTGTAGACGTAGGACCCTATAGGATGAACTATTGCGACAACAGATTTCTTCATGAATGGGATTTGTTATTTTTCGGATGCAATACCCAAGTTTTCCATAAAGTTTCCCATGAAGAAGAGTACGAAAATGTCTCCAGTTGGAGGAGCCTAAAGGATCATCAAGTTTGACTGTATATTTCTTCTTGAATGTCATTTCATACCTTTTAGAAGCAACACTCAAGATTCCCATACAGAAGCGTATGAAAATGTCTCCAGTCGGAGGACGATTTAGAAAGAACTATTGCGACGTCAGATTTCTTCATGAATGGCATTTGTTATCTTTCAGAAGCAATACCCAAGTTTCCCATAAAGAACTGTACGTAAGTGTCTCTAATCGTAGGACACTTTAGGATGAACTATTGCGACAGCAGATTTCTTCATGAATGTGATTTTTATCTTTCAGAATCAATACCCAAGATTTCTATAAAGAAGAGTACGTAAATATCTGTAGTCGTAGGACCCTATAGGATGAACTATTGCGACAGCAGATTTCTTCATGAATGGGATTTGTTATCTTTGAAAAGCAATGTTCAAGATTCCCATAAAGTGAGTACGTAAATGTCTCCAGTCGTAGGACTCTTTAGAAAGAACCAGTGCGACTTCAGATTACTTCATGAATGGCATTTCTTATGTTTCAGAAGCAATGCTCAAGTTTCCCATAAAGAAGAGTACGAAAATGTCTCCAGCCGGAGGAGCCTAAAGGATGGTCAAGTGTGACTGCAGATTTCTTCATGAATGGCATTTGTTATCTTTCAGAAGCAATATCAAGTTTCCCATAAAGATCAGTACGTAAATGTCTCTTGTCGTAGGTCTCTTTACAAAGAACTATTGCGACTTCAGATTTCTTCATGAATGGCATTTGTTATGTTTCAGAAGCAATGCTCAAGTTTCCCATAAAGATGAGTACGAAAATGTCTCCAGCCGGAGGAGCCTAAAGGATGATCAAGTGTGACTGCAGATTTCTTCATGAACGGCATTTGATATCTTTCAGAAGCAATACTCAAGATTTCTATAAAGAAGAGTAAGTAAATATCTGTAGTCGTAGGACACTTTAGGATGAACGAGTATGTCTGCAGACTTTATTCATGAATGGCATTTTTTACCTTTCAGAAACAATACTCAAGATTCCCATAAAGAAGAGTACGAAAATGTCTGCAGCCGGAGGAGCCTAAACGATGATCAATTGTGACTGCAGATTTCATCATGAATGGGACTCGTCATCTTTCAGAAGCAATACCCAAGTTTCCCATAAAGAACTGTACGTAAGTGTCTCTAATCGTAGGACACTTTAGGATGAACTATTGCGACAGCAGATTTCTTCATGAATGTGATTTGTTATCTTTCAGAAGCAATACCCAAGTTGCCCATAAAGTAGAGTACGAAAATAGCTCGAGCCGGAGGAGCCTAAAGGATGATCAAGTGTGACTGCAGATTTCTTCATGAATGGTATTTGTTATCTTTCAGAAGCAATATCAAGTTTCCCATAAAGATCAGTACGTAAATGTCTCTTGTCGTAGGACTCTTTAGAAAGAACTATTGCGACTTCAGATTTCTTCATGAATGGCATTTGTTATCTTTCAGAAGCGATACCCAAGTTTCCCATAAAGAAGAGTACGAAAATGTCTCCAGCCGGAGGATCCTAATGGATGGTCCAGTGTGACTGCAGATTTCTTGATGAATGGCATCTGTTATCTTTCAGAAGCGCTACCCAAGTTTTCCATAAAGAAGAGTACGAAAATGTCGCCAGCTGGAGGGCCTAAAGGATGATCAAGTGCGACTGCAGATTTCTTCATGAATGGCATTTCTTATCTTTCAGAAGCAATATCAAGTTTCCCATAAAGATCAGTACGTAAGTGTCTCTAATCGTAGGACACTTTAGGATGAACTATTGCGACTTCAGATTTCTTCATGAATGGCATTTGTTATCTTTCAGAAGCGATACCCAAGTTTCCCATTAAGTGAGTACGTAAGTGTCTCTAGTCGTCGTACTCTTTAGGATGAACTATTGCGACTTCAGATTTCGTCATGAATGGCATTTGTCGTCTTTCAGAAGAAATACCCAACTTTCCCATAAAGAACAGTATGTAAATGTCTCTTGTCGTAGGACTCTTTAGGATGACCTATTCCGACAGCAGATTTCTTCATGAATGGCATTTCTTATCTTTCAGAAGCAATACTCAAGTTTGCCATAAGCAAGAATATGAAAATGTCTCCAGCCGGAGGAGCCTAAGTGATGATCAAGTGCGACTGCAGATTTCTTCATGATTTGCAATTGTTATATTTCAGAAGCGATACCCAAGTTTCCCATAAAGAAGAATACGAAAATGTCGCCAGCTGGAGGAGCCTAAAGGATGAACAAGTGCGACTGCAGATTTCTTCAAGAATGGCATTTGTTATCTTTCAGAAGCGATACCCAAGTTTCCCATAAAGAAAAGTACGAAAATGTCGCCAGCTGGAGGAGCCTTAAGGATGATCAAGTGTGACTGTAGATTTCTTCATGAATGGCATTTCATACCTTTCAGAAGCAATACTCAAGATTCCTATACAGAAGCGTATGAAAATGTCTCCAGTAGGAGGAGCGTAAAGGTTGGTCATCTGTGACTGCAGATTTCTTCATGAATGGGATTTTTTATCTTTCAGAAGCAATACCCAAGTTTCCCCTAAAGAAAGGTACGTAAATGTCTCTAGTCTTAAGACACTTTAGAAAGAACTATTGCGACTTCAGATATCTTAATGAATGGCATTTGTTATCTTTCAGAAGCGATACCCAAGTTTCCCATAAAGAAGAGTATATCAATGTCTCCAGTCGTGGGACTATTTATAAAGAACTATTGCGACTTCAGATTTCTTCATGAATGGCATTTGTTATCTTTCAGAAGCGATACCCAAGGTTTCCATAAAGAAGAGTACGAAAATGTCTCCAGTCGGAAGATTCTAAAAGATGATCAAGTGTGACTGTAAATTTCTTCATGAATGGCATTTCATACCTTTCAGAAGCAACGCTCAAGATTCCCATACAGAAGCGTATGAAAATGTCTCCAGTCGGAGGAGCTTAAAGGATGATCATGTATGACTGCAGCTTTCTTCATGAATGGGATTTTTTATCTTTCAGAAGCAATACCCAAGTTTCCGCTAAAGAACAGTACGTAAATGCCTCTAGTCGTAGGACTCTTTAGGATGAACTATTGCGAATTCAGATTTCCTCATGAATGGCATTTGTTATCTTTCAGAAGCACTACTCAAGTTTCCCATATAGAACAGTACCTAAATGTCTCTAGGCGTAGGACTATTTAGGATGAATTATTGCGACTCCAGATATCTTCATGAATGGGACTTGTTATCTTTCAGAAGCAATACCCAAATTTCCCATAAAGAACAGTATGTAAATATTTCTAGTCGTAGGACTCTTTAGGATGACCTATTGCAACAGCAGATTTCTTCATGAATGGGATTTGTTATCTTTGAAAAGCAATGTTCAAGATTCCCATAAAGTGAGTACGTAAATGTCTCCAGTCGTAGGACTCTTTAGAAAGAACTATTGCGACTTCAGATTTCTTCATGTATGGCATTTCATACCTTTCAGAAGCAACGCTCAAGATTCCCATACAGAAGCGTATGAAAATGTCTCCAGTCGGAGGAGCTTAAAGGATGATCATGTATGACTGCAGCTTTCTTCATGAATGGGATTTGTTATCTTTGAAAAGCAATGTTCAAGATTCCCATAAAGTGAGTACGTAAATGTCTCCAGTCGTAGGACACTTTAGAAAGAACTATTGCGACTTCAGATATCTTAATGAATGGCATTTGTTATCTTTCAGAAGCGATACCCAAGTTTCCCATAAAGAAGAGTATATCAATGTCTCCAGTCGTGGGACTATTTATAAAGAACTATTGCGACTTCAGATTTCTTCATGAATGGCATTTGTTATCTTTCAGAAGCGATACCCAAGTTTTCCATAAAGAAGAGTACGAAAATGTCTCCAGTCGGAAGATTCTAAAAGATGATCAAGTGTGACTGTAAATTTCTTCATGAATGGCATTTCATACCTTTCAGAAGCAACGCTCAAGATTCCCATACAGAAGCGTATGAAAATGTCTCCAGTCGGAGGAGCTTAAAGGATGATCATGTATGACTGCAGCTTTCTTCATGAATGGGATTTTTTATCTTTCAGAAGCAATACCCAAGTTTCCGCTAAAGAACAGTACGTAAATGCCTCTAGTCGTTGGACTCTTTAGGATGAACTATTGCGAATTCAGATTTCCTCATGAATGGCATTTGTTATCTTTCAGAAGCACTACTCAAGTTTCCCATATAGAACAGTACCTAAATGTCTCTAGACGTAGGACTATTTAGGATGAATTATTGCGACTCCAGATATCTTCATGAATGGGACTTGTTATCTTTCAGAAGCAATACCCAAATTTCCCATAAAGAACAGTATGTAAATATTTCTAGTCGTAGGACTCTTTAGGATGACCTATTGCGACAGCAGATTTCTTCATGAATGGCATTTCATACCTTTCAGAAGCAACGCTCAAGATTCCCATACAGAAGCGTATGAAAATGTCTTCAGTCGGAGGAGCTTAAAGGATGATCATGTATGACTGCAGCTTTCTTCATGAATGGGATTTTTTATCTTTCAGAAGCAATTCTCAAGTTTCCCATACAGAAGCGTATGAAAATGTCTCCAGTCGGAGGAGCTTAAAGGATGATCATGTGTGACTGCAGATTTCTTCATGAATTGCAATTGTTATATTTCAGAAGCGATACCCAAGTTTCCCATAAAGAAGAATACGAAAATGTCGCCAGCTGGAGGAGCCTAAAGGATGAACAAGTGCGACTGCAGATTTCTTCAAGAATGGCATTTGTTATCTTTCAGAAGCGATACCCAAGTTTCCCATAAAGAAGAGTACGAAAATGTCGCCAGCTGGAGGAGCCTTAAGGATGATCAAGTGTGACTTTAGATTTCTTCATGAATGGCATTTCATACCTTTCAGAAGCAATACTCAAGATTCCCATACAGAAGCGTATGAAAAAGTCTCCAGTAGGAGGAGCGTAAAGGTTGATCATCTGTGACTGCAGATTTCTTCATGAATGGGATTTTTTATCTTTCAGAAGCAATAGCCAAGTTTCCCCTAAAGAAAGGTACGTAAATGTCTCTAGTCGTAAGACACTTTAGAAAGAACTATTGCGACTTCAGATATCTTAATGAATGGCATTTGTTATCTTTCAGAAGCGATACCCAAGTTTCCCATAAAGAAGAGTATATCAATGTCTCCAGTCGTGGGACTATTTATAAAGAACTATTGCGACTTCAGATTTCTTCATGAATGGCATTTGTTATCTTTCAGAAGCGATACCCAAGTTTGACATAAAGAAGAGTACGAAAATGTCTCCAGTCGGAAGATTCTAAAAGATGATCAAGTGTGACTGTAAATTTCTTCATGAATGGCATTTCATACCTTTCAGAAGCAACGCTCAAGATTCCCATACAGAAGCGTATGAAAATGTCTCCAGTCGGAGGAGCTTAAAGGATGATCATGTATGACTGCAGCTTTCTTCATGAATGGGATTTTTTATCTTTCAGAAGCAATACCCAAGTTTCCGCTAAAGAACAGTACGTAAATGCCTCTAGTCGTAGGACTCTTTAGGATGAACTATTGCGAATTCAGATTTCCTCATGAATGGCATTTGTTATCTTTCAGAAGCACTACTCAAGTTTCCCATATAGAACAGTACCTAAATTTCTCTAGGGGTAGGACTATTTAGGATGAATTATTGCGACTCCAGATATCTTCATGAATGGGACTTGTTATCTTTCAGAAGCAATACCCAAATTTCCCATAAAGAACAGTATGTAAATATTTCTAGTCGTAGGACTCTTTAGGAAGACCTATTGCGACAGCAGATTTCTTCATGAATGGGATTTGTTATCTTTGAAAAGCAATGTTCAAGATTCCCATAAAGTGAGTACGTAAATGTCTCCAGTCGTAGGACACTTTAGAAAGAACTATTGCGACTTCAGATATCTTAATGAATGGCATTTGTTATCTTTCAGAAGCGATACCCAAGTTTCCCATAAAGAAGAGTATATCAATGTCTCCAGTCGTGGGACTATTTATAAAGAACTATTGCGACTTCAGATTTCTTCATGAATGGCATTTGTTATCTTTCAGAAGCGATACCCAAGTTTTCCATAAAGAAGAGTACGAAAATGTCTCCAGTCGGAAGATTCTAAAAGATGATCAAGTGTGACTGTAAATTTCTTAAAGAATGGCATTTCATACCTTTCAGAAGCAACGCTCAAGATTCCCATACAGAAGCGTATGAAAATGTCTCCAGTCGGAGGAGCTTAAAGGATGATCATGTATGACTGCAGCTTTCTTCATGAATGGGATTTGTTATCTTTGAAAAGCAATGTTCAAGATTCCCATAAAGTGAGTACGTAAATGTCTCCAGTCGTAGGACACTTTAGAAAGAACTATTGCGACTTCAGATATCTTAATGAATGGCATTTGTTATCTTTCAGAAGCGATACCCAAGTTTCCCATAAAGAAGAGTATATCAATGTCTCCAGTCGTGGGACTATTTATAAAGAACTATTGCGACTTCAGATTTCTTCATGAATGGCATTTGTTATCTTTCAGAAGCGATACCCAAGTTTTCCATAAAGAAGAGTACGAAAATGTCTCCAGTCGGAAGATTCTAAAAGATGATCAAGTGTGACTGTAAATTTCTTCATGAATGGCATTTCATACCTTTCAGAAGCAACGCTCAAGATTCCCATACAGAAGCGTATGAAAATGTCTCCAGTCGGAGGAGCTTAAAGGATGATCATGTATGACTGCAGCTTTCTTCATGAATGGGATTTTTTATCTTTCAGAAGCAATACCCAAGTTTCCGCTAAAGAACAGTACGTAAATGCCTCTAGTCGTTGGACTCTTTAGGATGAACTATTGCGAATTCAGATTTCCTCATGAATGGCATTTGTTATCTTTCAGAAGCACTACTCAAGTTTCCCATATAGAACAGTACCTAAATGTCTCTAGACGTAGGACTATTTAGGATGAATTATTGCGACTCCAGATATCTTCATGAATGGGACTTGTTATCTTTCAGAAGCAATACCCAAATTTCCCATAAAGAACAGTATGTAAATATTTCTAGTCGTAGGACTCTTTAGGATGACCTATTGCGACAGCAGATTTCTTCATGAATGGCATTTCATACCTTTCAGAAGCAACGCTCAAGATTCCCATACAGAAGCGTATGAAAATGTCTTCAGTCGGAGGAGCTTAAAGGATGATCATGTATGACTGCAGCTTTCTTCATGAATGGGATTTTTTATCTTTCAGAAGCAATTCTCAAGTTTCCCATACAGAAGCGTATGAAAATGTCTCCAGTCGGAGGAGCTTAAAGGATGATCATGTGTGACTGCAGATTTCTTCATGAATTGCAATTGTTATATTTCAGAAGCGATACCCAAGTTTCCCATAAAGAAGAATACGAAAATGTCGCCAGCTGGAGGAGCCTAAAGGATGAACAAGTGCGACTGCAGATTTCTTCAAGAATGGCATTTGTTATCTTTCAGAAGCGATACCCAAGTTTCCCATAAAGAAGAGTACGAAAATGTCGCCAGCTGGAGGAGCCTTAAGGATGATCAAGTGTGACTTTAGATTTCTTCATGAATGGCATTTCATACCTTTCAGAAGCAATACTCAAGATTCCCATACAGAAGCGTATGAAAAAGTCTCCAGTAGGAGGAGCGTAAAGGTTGATCATCTGTGACTGCAGATTTCTTCATGAATGGGATTTTTTATCTTTCAGAAGCAATAGCCAAGTTTCCCCTAAAGAAAGGTACGTAAATGTCTCTAGTCGTAAGACACTTTAGAAAGAACTATTGCGACTTCAGATATCTTAATGAATGGCATTTGTTATCTTTCAGAAGCGATACCCAAGTTTCCCATAAAGAAGAGTATATCAATGTCTCCAGTCGTGGGACTATTTATAAAGAACTATTGCGACTTCAGATTTCTTCATGAATGGCATTTGTTATCTTTCAGAAGCGATACCCAAGTTTGACATAAAGAAGAGTACGAAAATGTCTCCAGTCGGAAGATTCTAAAAGATGATCAAGTGTGACTGTAAATTTCTTCATGAATGGCATTTCATACCTTTCAGAAGCAACGCTCAAGATTCCCATACAGAAGCGTATGAAAATGTCTCCAGTCGGAGGAGCTTAAAGGATGATCATGTATGACTGCAGCTTTCTTCATGAATGGTATTTATTATCTTTCAGCAGCACTACTCAAGTTTCCCAAATAGATCAGTACGTAAATGACTCCAGACGTAGGACTCTTTAGGATGAATCATTGCGAATTCAGATTTCCTCATGAATGGCATTTGTTATCTTTCAGAAGCACTACTCAAGTTTCCCATATAGAACAGTACGTAAATGACTCTAGTCGTAGGACTCTTTAGGATGAACTATTGCGACAGCAGATTTCTTCATGAATGGGATTTGTTATCTTTGAAAAGCAATGTTCAAGATTCCCATAAAGTGAGTACGTAAATGTCTCCAGTCGTAGGACTCTTTAGAAAGAACTATTGCGACTTCAGATTTCTTCATGAATGGCATTTCACACCTTTCAGAAGCAACGCTCAAGATTCCCATACAGAAGCGTATGAAAATGTCTCCATTCGGAGGAGCTTAAAGGATGATTATGTATGACTGCAGCTTTCTTCATGAATGGGATTTTTTATCTTTCAGAAGCAATACCCAAGTTTCCGCTAAAGAACAGTACGTAAATGCCTCTAGTCGTAGGACTCTTTAGGATGAACTATTGCGAATTCAGATTTCCTCATGAATGGCATTTGTTATCTTTCAGAAGCACTACTCAAGTTTCCCATATAGAACAGTACCTAAATTTCTCTAGGCGTAGGACTATTTAGAATGAATTATTGCGACTCCAGATATCTTCATGAATGGGACTTGTTATCTTTCAGAAGCAATACCCAAATTTCCCATAAAGAACAGTATGTAAATATTTCTAGTCGTAGGACTCTTTAGGATGACCTATTGCGACAGCAGATTCCTTCATGAATGGGATTTGTTATCTTTGAAAAGCAATGTTCAAGATTCCCATAAAGTGAGTACGTAAATGTCTCCAGTCGTAGGACTCTTTAGAAAGAACTATTGCGACTTCAGATTTCTTCATGAATGGCATTTGTTATCTTTCAGAAGTGATACCCAAGTTTCCCATAAAGAAGAGTACGCAAATGTCGCCAGCTGGAGGAGCCTTAAGGATGATCAAGTGTGACTGCAGATTTCTTCATGAATGGCATTTCTTATCTTTCAGAAGCAATACTCAAGTTTCCCATAAAGAAGAGTACGAAAATGTCTCCAGTCGGAAGAGCCTAAAAGATGATCAAGTGTGACTGTAAATTTCTTCATGAATGGCATTTCATTCCTTTCAGAAGCAACGTTCAAGATTCCCATACAGAAGCGTATGAAAATGTCTCCAGTCGGAGGAGCTTAAAGGATGATCATGTATGACTGCAGCTTTCTTCATGAATGGGATTTTTTATCTTTCAGAAGCAATACACAAGTTTCCCCTAAAGAACAGTACGTAAATGCCTCTAGTCGTAGGACTCTTTAGGATGAACCATTGCGAATTCAGATTTCCTCATGAATGGTATTTATTATCTTTCAGCAGCACTACTCAAGTTTCCCATATAGAACAGTACGTCAATGACTCCAGACGTAGGACTCTTTAGGATGAATCATTGCGAATTCAGATTTCCTCATGAATGGCATTTGTTATCTTTCAGAAGCACTACTCAAGTTTCCCATATAGAACAGTACGTAAATGACTCTAGTCGTAGGACTCTTTAGGATGAACTATTGCGACTGCAGATTTCTGCACGAATGGCATTTGTTATCTATCAGAAGCACTACTCAAGTTTCCCTTATAGAACAGTACGTAAATGTCTCTAGTCGTAGGACTCTATAGGATGAACTATTGCGACTTCAGATTTCTTCATGAATGGCATTTGTTATATTTCAGAAGCGATACCCAAGTTTCCCATAAAGAAGAATACGAAAATGTCGCCAGCTGGAGGAGCCTAAAGGATGAACAAGTGCGACTGCAGATTTCTTCAAGAATGGCCTTTGTTATCTTTCAGAAGCGATACCCAAGTTTCCCATAAAGAAGAGTACGAAAATGTCGCCAGCTGGAGGAGCCTTAAGGATGATCAAGTGTGACTTTAGATTTCTTCATGAATGGCATTTCATACCTTTCAGAAGCAATACTCAAGATTCCCATACAGAAGCGTATGAAAAAGTCTCCAGTAGGAGGAGCGTAAAGGTTGATCATCTGTGACTGCAGATTTCTTCATGCATGGGATTTTTTATCTTTCAGAAGCAATAGCCAAGTTTCCCATAAAGAAGAGTATATCAATGTCTCCAGTCGTGGGACTATTTATAAAGAACTATTGCGACTTCAGATTTCTTCATGAATGGCATTTGTTATCTTTCAGAAGCGATACCCAAGTTTGACATAAAGAAGAGTACGAAAATGTCTCCAGTCGGAAGATTCTAAAAGATGATCAAGTGTGACTGTAAATTTCATCATGAATGGCATTTCATACCTTTCAGAAGCAACGCTCAAGATTCCCATACAGAAGCGTATGAAAATGTCTCCAGTCGGAGGAGCTTAAAGGATGATCATGTATGACTGCAGCTTTCTTCATGAATGGGATTTTTTATCTTTCAGAAGCAATACCCAAGTTTCCGCTAAAGAACAGTACGTAAATGCCTCTAGTCGTAGGACTCTTTAGGATGAACTATTGCGAATTCAGATTTCCTCATGAATGGCATTTGTTATCTTTCAGAAGCACTACTCAAGTTTCCCATATAGAACAGTAAGTAAATGTCTCTAGTCGTAGGACTCTTTAGGATGAACTATTGCGGCTGCAGATTTCTTCATGAATGGGATTTGTTATCTTTCAGAAGCAATACCCAAATTTCCCATAAAAAACAGTATGTAGATGCCTCTAGTCATAGGACTCTTTAGGATGACCTATTGCGAGAGCAGATTTCTTCACGAATGGAATTTGTTATCTTTCAGAAGCAATATTCAAGATTCCAATAAAGTGAGTATGTAAATGTCTCCAGACGTAGGACTCTTTAGAAAGAACTACTGCGACTTCACATTTCTTCATGAATGGCATTTGTTATCTTTCAGAAGCGATACCCAAGTTTCCCATAAAGAAGAGTACGAAAATGTCGCCAGATGGAGGAGCCTAAAGGATGAACAAGTGCGACTGCAGATTTCTTCATGAAGGGTATTTGTTATCTTTCAGAAGCGATACCCAAGTTTCCGATAAAGAAGAGTACGAAAATGTCGCCAGCTGGAGGAGCCTAAAGGATGATCAAGTGTGACTGTAAATTTCTTCATGAATGGGATTTCTTATCTTTCAAAAGGAATGTTCAAGATTCCCATAAAGTGAGTACGTAAATGTCTCTAGCTGTAGGACTCATTAGGATGAATTATTGCGACTTCAGATTTCGTCATGAATGGCATTTGTTATCTTTCAGTAGCACTACCCAAGTTTGCCATAAGAACAGTACGTAAATGTCTCTAGTCTTAGGAATCTTTGGAAAGAACTATTGCGACTTCAGATTTCTTCATGAATGGCATTTGTTAACTTTCAGAAGCAATACTCAAGTTTGCTATAAAGAAGAATATGAAAATGTTTCCAGCCGGAGGAGCCTAAAGGATGATCAAGTGCGACTGTAGATTTCTTCATGAATGGCATTTGATATCTGTCAGAAGCAATTCTCAAGTTTCCCATAAAGAAGAATACGAAAATGTCTCCAGCCGGAGGAGCCTAAAGGATGATCAAGTGTGACTGCAGAATTCTTCATGAATGGGATTTGTTATCTTTCAGAAGCAGTACCCAAGTTTCCCATAAAGAAGAGTACGTAAATGTCTCTAGTCGTAGGACACTTTAGGATGAACTATTGCGACAGCAGATTTCTTCATGAATGGGATTTGTTATCTTTCAGAAGCAGTACCCAAGTTTCACATAGAGAACAGTACGTAAAGATTTCCAGTCGGAGGACAGTATAGGATTAACAAATGTGACTGTAGATTTCTCCAAGAATTGCATTTCTTATCTTTCAGAACCAATACCCTAGTTTCCAATAAAGAACAGTTCCTAACTGTGTCCAGTCGAAGAACACTGTAGGATATATAAGTATGACTGCAGATTTCTTCATGACTAGCATTTATTATCTTTCAGAAGGCATTCCCAAGTTCCCATAAAGAAGAGTACGTAAAGCTTTCCAGTCGGAGGACACCATAGGATATATAAGTGTGACTGCAAGTTTCTCCATGAATGACACTTCTTATTTTTCAGAAGCAATACCCTAGTCGCCAATAAAGAAGAGTACGTAACTGTGTCCAGTCGGAGGACATGGCAGGATATGTATGTGTGACTGCCGAATTCTGCATGAACCGCATATCTTATCTTTCAGAAGGCATACCCAAGATTTCCATAAAGAAGCGTACGAAAATGTCTTTAGTCGGAGGACACCATAGGATATATATGTGTGACTGCAGAGTTCTTCTGGTCGGCATATCTTATCTTTCAGACGGAATAGCCAAGTTTCCAATCAAGATGAGTACGTAACTGTGTCCAGTCGAAGGACACTGAAGGATATGTATGTGTGACTGCAGATTTCTCCATGTATGTCATTTCTTATTTTTCAGAAACAATACCCTAGTTTCCAATAAAGAAGAGTACGTAACTGTGTCGAGTCGGAGGACACTGTAGGATATATAAGTGAGACCGCAGATTTCTACATCAATGACATTTCTTATTTTTCAGAAGTAATAACCATGCTGCCCATACAGAAGCGTACGTAAATGTCTTGAGTCGCAGGACACCATAGGGTATATAAGTGTGTCTGCAGATTTCTCCATGAATGACATTTCTTATTTTTCAAAAGCAATACCCTAGTTTCCAATAAACAAGAGTACGTAAATGTCCCCAGTCGGAGGAAACTATAGGAGGAACAAGTGTGACTGCAGATTTCTACATGCATTGCATTTCGTTTCTTTCAGAAGGAACACCCAAGTTTTCCATAAAGAAGAGTACATAACTGTGTCCAGTTGGTGGACAATATAGTAATTATAAGTAAGACTACAGAATTCTTCATGAACGGCATATCTTATCTTTCAGAAGGCATACCCAAGTTTCCCATAAAGAAGCGTACGAAAATATCTTCAGTCGGAGGACACCATAGGATATATATGTGTGACTGGAGACTTCTTCATTAACCGCATATCTTATCTTTCAGAAGGCATACCCAAGTTTCCATAAAGAAGTGTACGAAAATATCTTCAGTTGGAGGACATCATAGGATATATATGTGTGGCTGCAGAGTTCTTCATGAACCGCATATCTTATCTTTCAGACGGAATACCCAAGATTCCCATAAAGAATCGTACGAAAATATTTTCAGTCGGCGGTCACTGTAGGATATATAAGTGTGCCGCAGATTTCTACACGAATTGCATTTCTTATCTTTCTGAAGGAATACCAAAGTCTTCCGCAAAGAAGCGTAACAAATTGTCTTCAGTCGGAGGACACCATCGGATATATATGTGTGACTGGAGAATTCTTTATGAACCGCATATCTTAGCTTTCAGAAGGAATAAACAAGTTTCCCAAAGAGAAGGGACGAAAATGTCTTCAGTTGGAAGTCACCATAGGATATATATGTGTGACTGCAGATTTCTGCATGAACGGCATATCTTATATTTCAGAAAGAATAAAGAAGTTTCCCATAAAGAAGCGTACGAAAATGTCTTCAGTCGGAGGACACTGTAGGATATATAAGTGTGACTGCAGATTTCTAATCAATGACATTTCTTATTTTTCAGAAGCAATAACCATGCTGCCCATACAGAAACATACGAATATGTGTTCAGTCGCAGGACACCATAGGATATATAAGTGTGACTGCAGATTTCTCCATGAATGACATTTCTTATTTTTCAGAAGCAATACCTTAGTTTCCAATAAAAAAGAGTACGTAAATGTCCCCAGTCGGAGGAAACTATAGGAGGAACAGTTGTGACTGCAGATTTCTACATGAATTGCATTTCGTATCTTTCAGAAAGAACACCCAAGTTTCCCATAAAGAAGAGTACGTAACTGTGTCCAGTCGGAGGTCACTGTAGGATATATAGGTGTGACTGCAGATGTCTTCATGAACGGCATATCTTTTCCTTCAGAAGGAATACCCAATTTTTCCATTAAAAAAGTACAAGAATTTCTCCAGTCGGTGGATCCTATAGGACTAACAAATATGACTGCAAGTTTCCCATAAAGAAGCGTACGAAAATGTCGTCAGTCGGTGGACACCAGAGGATATATAATGTGTGACTGCAGATTTCTTCATGAACGGCATATCTTATCTTTCAGAAAGAATAAACAAGTTTCCGTTAAAGCAGCGTACGAAAATGTATTCAGTCGGACGACACCATAGGATATATAAGTTGGACTACAGATTGCTTCATGAACGGCATATCTTATGATTCACAAGGCATACACAAGTTTCCCATAAAGAAGCGTACGAAAATTTCTTCAGTCGTAGGACACCATAGGATATATAAATGTGACTACAGATATTTCCATGAATGACATTTCTTATTTTTCAGAAGCAATAACGTAGTTTCCAATAAAGAAGCGTACGTAACTCTGTCCAGTCGGAGGACACTGTAGGATATATGAGTGTTACTGCAGATTTCTCCATGAATGACATTTCTTATTTTTCAGAAACAATACCCTAGTTTCCAATAAAGAAAAGTACGTAACTGTGTCCAGTTGGTTGACACTATAGTAATTATAAGTGTGACTGCAGATTTCCACACGAATTGCATTTCTTATCTTTCTGAAGGAATACGGAAGTATTCCATAATGAAGAGTACGTAACTGTGGCCAGTCGGAGGTCACTGTACGATATATAGGTGTGACTGCAGATTTCTTCATGAATGGCATAACTGATCTTTCACAAGGCATACCCAAGATTCCCATAAAGAAGCGTACGAAAATATCTTCGGTCGGAGGACACCATAGGATATATATGTGTGACTGCAGATTTCTTCATGAACGGCCTATCTTTTCTTTCAGAAGAAATACCGAATTTTCCTATTAAAAAAGTACAAGAACTTCTCCAGTCGGTGGATCCTATAGGACTAACAAATGTGACTGCAGATTCCCATAAAGAAGCGTACGAAAACTTCTTCAGTCGTAGGACACCATAGGATATATAAATGTGACTACAGATTTCTCCATGAATGACATTTCTTATTTTTCAGAAGCAATACCGTAGTTTCCAATAAAGAAGCGTACGTAACTCTGTCCAGTCGGAGGACAATGAAGTATATATAAGTAATACTACAGATTTCTTCATGAACGGCATATCTTTTCTTTCAGAAGGAATACCCAATTTTCCCATTAAAATAGTACAAGAATTTCTCCAGTCGGTGGATCCTATAGGACTAACAAATGTGACTGCAAGTTTCCCATAAAGAAGCGTACGAAAATGTCTTCAGTCGGAGGACACCATAGGATATGTAAGTGTGACTGCAGATTTCTCCATGAATGACATTTCTTATTTTTCAGAAGCAATACCGATGTATCCAAACATGAAGAGTAGGTCAATGTCTCCAGTCGGAGGACCCTATAGGATGAACAAGTATGACCGCAGAATTCTCCATGGATTACATTTCTTATCTGTCAGAAGGCATAACCAAGTTTTGCATCACGAAGAGTACGTAAATATCTCCATTCGGAGGATCCTATAGGATGAACAAATGTGACTGCATATTTCATCATTTGTGGCATTTCTTATTTTTCAGAAGCAATACCATCATTTCCAATACAGAAGAATACGAAATTGTCTCCGATCTCCATATTTCATCATGAATGGCCTATCTTATTTTTCAGAAGCAATATCCGGATTTCCAATAAAGAAGAGTATGAAAATGTCTCCAGTCGGATGACTCTGTAGGATATATAAGTGTGTCTGCAGATTTAAAAAAGGAATGGCATTTCTTATCGTTCAGAGGCAAAACCCAAGGCTCTCATAATGAAGTGTACGAAAATGTTTCCAGACGGCAGACTCTACAGGTTGAAGAAGTGTGACTGCAGTTTTCTACCTGAATCGTTATTCCTATAACTCATTATTCTTATAACTCGAGTAGCAATGATAAGAAAGACGATGTTTGCAATAATGAAGAGGACGCAAATGTCTCCAGTCGCATCACACTAGAAGATGAACAAGTGTGACTGCAAATTTCATCATGAATGGCATTTCTTATCTTTCAGAAGCAATACCGTAGTTTCCAATAAAGAAGAGTACGAAAATATCTCCAGTAGGTGGCCTCTATATGATGTACAATTCCGACTGCAGTTTGATACAGGAATGGCATTACCAATCCTTCAGTAGAAAAACCCTGGATTCCAATCCAGAAGAGTACGAAAATATGTCCAGGCGGTGGACTCTATAGGATGTAGAGCTGCAAATGTTGATTTATACAGGAATGGGATTTTCTATCTTTCAGAAGCAAAACACTAGTGCCGATAAAGATGAGTACGAAAATAACTTCAGTCGGGGGAAACTATAGGATATACAGCTGCGACTGTATATTGATACTGGAATGGTATTTTCCATCATGCAGAAGCAAAAACCTAGTTGCTGATACGGAAATGAACGAAAATATCTCCAGTCGGTGGATTCTATAGGATGTACAGCTGCAACTGAAGATTGATACAAGTAGAGTATATTCCATCTTTCACATGCAAAACCTTAGTTTCCGATACAGAAGAGTACAAAAATATCTCTAGTCGGGGTACTCTATAAAATGTACAGCTGTGACTGTAGATTGATACAGGAATGGCATTTCGGATCTTTCTGAAACAAAACCCTAGTTCCCAAAACAGAAGTGTATGAAAATATCTCTATTCGGTGGACTCTATAGCATAAAATGCTGCGACTACAGATTGATGCAGGAATGGTTTTTCCCATATTTCAGAAGCAAAACCCTAGTTGCCGACACAGAATAGTACGAAAATATCTCCAGTCGGTGGATTCTATAGGATGTATAGCTACGACTGCTGATTTGTACAGAAATGGCATTTCTCATCTTCCAGAACCAAAACACTAGATACCAAAACAGAAATGCTCGACAATATGTCTAGTCGGTGGAGTCTATAGGATGTACAGCTGCGACTGCGGATTTGCACAGTAATGGCATTTCTCATCTTCCAGAAGAAAACTCTAGATTCCGATATATAAGAGTACGAAAATATCTCCAGTCGGGGGACTGTATAGGATTTACATCTGCACATGCAGAAGGATACAGGAATGGCATTTCCCATCATTTAGAAGCAAAACCACAGTTCTCAAAGGAGAACAATAAGAAAATTTGTCTAGCCGATGGACTCTACATGATGTATAACTGCGACGGCAGTTATACATCTCTAGTCGGGGTACTCTATAAAATGTACAGCTGTGACTGTAGATTGATACAGGAATGGCATTTCGGATCTTTCTGAAACAAAACCCTAGTTTCCAAAACAGAAGTGTATGAAAATATCTCTATTCGGTGGACTCTATAGCATAAAATGCTGCGACTACAGATTGATGCAGGAATGGGATTTCCCATCTTTCAGAAGCAAAACCCTAGTTGCCGCTACAGAATAGTACGAAAACATCTCCAGTCGGCGGATTTAATAGGATGTACAACTGCGACTGCTGATTTGTACAGTAATGGCATTTCTCATCTTCCAGAAGGAAAACCCTAGATTCCGATATATAAGCGTACGAGAATGTGTCTAGGCTGTGGAGTCTATAGAATGTACAGCTACTACTGCTGATTTATACAGTAATGGCATTTCTGATATTTCTGAAGCAAAACCCTAGATTCCAAAGCAGAAGAGTACGAAAATGTTTCTAGGTGGTGTACTCCATAGAATGTACAGCTGCGACTGTAGATTGATACAGGAATGGTATTTCCGATTTTTCAGAAGCAAAACCCTAGTGCCGATAAAGAAGAGTACGAAAATATCTCCAGTCGGGGGAAACTATAGGATATACAGCCGCGACTGTAGATTGATACAGGAATGGCATTTCCCATCTTTCAGATTCAAAATCCTAGTCTCCGATACAGAAGAGTACGAAAATATCTCCAGTCGGGGGACTGTATAGGATGTACATCTGCAAATGCAGAAGGATACAGGAACGGCAATTCACATGTTTCAGAAGCAAAACCCTAGTTTCCGATACAGAAGAGTACGAAAATATCTCCCGTCGGTGGAATCTATAGCATGTACAGCTGCGACTGCTGAGTTGTACACTAACAGCATTTCCCACCTTTCAGAAGCAAAACCTCAGTTTCAAAAACAGAAGAGTAAGAAAATGTGTCTAGGAGGCGGAGTCCATAGTATGTACAGCTGCGGCTGGCGATTTGAACAGTGATGGCATTTCTGATCTTTTTGAAACCTCAGTTTCAAAAACAGAAGAGTAAGAAGATGGATCTAGTCCGTGGACTGTATAGGATGTACAGCTGGGACTGCAGATTTTTCCTGTATCGCATTTCTCATCATTCAGAAAAAAACCCAGATTGAAAAACGGGAGAGTAAGAAAATGTGTTGACGCGGTTGACTCTATAGGATGTGCAGATGTGACTGTTGATTTGTACAGCAATGGTATTTCTCACCATTCAGAAACCAAACCCCAGTTTCAGAAACAGAAGAGTATGAAGATATATCCCGTCGGTGGATTCTATAGGATGTATAGCTGCGACTGCAGATTCGTACAGTAATGGCATTTGTCATGTTTCAGAAGCAAAGCCCTAGTTTGAAAAACAGAAGAGTAAGAAAAATATGTCTAGACGGCGGAGTCTATAGGATGTACAGCTGCGGCTGCTGATTGGTACAGTAATGGCATTTCTGATCTTTCTGAAACAAAACCCCAGTTTCAAAAACGGAAGAGTAAGTAAATGGGTCCAGTCCGGGCACTCCATAGGATCTACAACAGCGACTGCAGATTTGTACAGTATAGCATTTCTCACCTTTTAGACGCAAAATCCCAGTTTCAAAAATAGAAGAGTAAGAACATAGTCTAGTCCGTGGACTCTATAGGATGTACAGCTGCGACAACAGATTGGTACAGTATCGCATCTCTCATAATTCAGAAAAAAAACCCAGATTCAAAAACGGGAGAGTAAGAAAATATTTCTAGTCGGTGGACTCTATAGGAAGTACTGTTGCGACCGCTGATTTGTACAGCAATGGTATTTCTCATCATTCAGAAGCAAAACCGCTGTTTCGAAAACAGAAGAGTACGTAAATATTTCCCGTCGGTAGTCTCTATAGGTTGTGCAACTGCAACTGTAGATTGATACAGAAATGGCATTTCCCATCTTTCAAAAGCAGAACCCAAGCTTCCAATACAGAAGAGTAAGACAATATCTCCAGTCGGTGTACTCTATAGGATATACTAGTGCGACTACAGATTTCTACAGGAATGGCATTTCTCATTTATCACAAGCAAAGCCCTAGTTTCCAAAACATAAGAATACGAAAATGTCTCTAGTCGGTGGTCTCTATAGGATGTACAAGTGCGACTACAGATTTCTACAGGAATGGCATTTCACATCTTTCAGAAACAAAACCCTTGTTTCCAATACGGAAGATTACCAAAATATCTCCAGTTGGTGGACTCTGTAGCCTATATAAGTATTACTGTAGATTTCTACAGGAATTGCAGTTCTCATCTTTCAGATGCAATACTCAAGTTTCCAATACAGACAAGTACGACAATTTCTCTAGGCTTTGGGTTCTATAGCATGTTCAATTGCCACTGCAGATCTCTATGGGAAAGGCATTTCTTATCTTATGGAAACAAAACGCAAGTTCCAATACAAATTTATATGGATAGTTCTCCAGTGGCTGGACTCTGTAACATATATCAGTATCACTGCAGATTTCTACAGTAGTTTAGTTTCTCATCTTTGAGATGCAATACACTAGTTTCCAAAAGGGAAGAGTACGAAAATGTTTCTGCTCGGTGGATTCTCCAATCGGTGGACTCTGTAGCATATATAATTATCACTGCAAATTTATACAGGAATTGAATTTCTCATCTTTCAGAAGAAAAGCCCAAGATTTCAATACAGATGAGTACGACAATGTCTCCTTGTCGGTCGATGCTATAGGATGTATAAGTGCGACTACAGATATCTACAAGAATGGCATTCCTCATCTTTTAGAAGCAAAACCCAAGTTGCAATACAAAAGTTTACGAAAAGGTCTCTAGTCGGTGGACTATTGGACCCAAATGAGATCGCTTATTCCTTCAGTAATTGCGTTTCTCATATTTTAGTTACTAGTTAAAGTTTTCAATAGGAAATCTTTCCTGTCGATTGACTCTAGAGGATTCCCAAGTGAGGTCGCTTATTTCATTAGCAATTGCGTTTCTCATATTTTAAAAGTTAGTTCAAGTTTCCAAGAGAGGAGAGTACGGAAATATTTCCAGTCGGTGACAGTATAGATTCTCCCAGTATGATCACAGATTCCTTCAGCAATCGCGTTTCTCATATTTTGGAAGGAAAATTAAGTTTCCAATAGAGGAGAGTACGGAAATTTTTCATGTCGATTGACTCCATAGGATGCCCATGTGAGATCGCATACTTCTTCACCTATTACGTTTCTCATATTGTAGTAGTAAATTTACATACCCCAAAAAAAAACAAAAAAAAATCAAAGGTCGCTCACTTATGCTTTGTGATACATAAAGATACTTCGCCGCACCTGGCTTTCGCTTTATCGACCGCTTTTGCTCCCAAACTTTTCGTTGTTGCTGATCTCTTCTTATTGTTGCAGATCTGTACATCATTGCGACTTTTGTGGACGTACAGTTTATAGCGTCCAGAATGACACCCTCAGTTTTATTAATTAATAAAATATTAATAATTATTGAATTTTGCTGGACTTATTTTAAAAAATGCACATATTTTCACTATTCATATGAGCTTCACAGATTTTTTAAATTCGCATTATTTCCTACGTTTTTACTGTTTGCAATTTTCTGTACTTGTCAGCATATGGTGTACAGGTTACGTACACCTCATTCTACTATTATGGGTGCAATATTAACTTGATCAATTTTACTTCACCTTCATCATCACTCCTCGACGAGGCTACTTTTATAATGGCTTCTGTGTACAGATAAATTACTAAAAGGGAAAAAAAGGTACTAATCCAACTACTGACCAGGCTGGTCTTGTTTGCGTGCGAGGGACACTTTTTAGCAATAAGATATTTTTCTCAGAATTGTTATTTTTCAACCGATCAGGCTAAAAAAATTTTCCACCATTGTTGGTTACTTTCAAATCTATTGCCTTTTACAGCACTTGAAAAAGTCGATTCTTTGCAGATCAAAATCACTTTGCAAAATATATAACGCTGGAAAAATAGAAGCAGATTATGACATATGGTGCTGAGGGGGCTGGGATTGGGACCAGTTATTATCTTGTAATAATAAGTAATTTCAGAGGAAATTACTCCTCTTAAGAAATCTTCACATTAAGGGGCAAGCAACGTGTATGCCTGGACGAATTTGTTAAGAGTATTATAATATGATAGCAATAGCTATAGATATATATGTGTTAAGGTCTCTATGTAGAAATCAATATAAGCATTAATGTATATTCAATTCTATCAAACATATAGAACGAGCGTACGTATAAATAATATTATATATGACTTATAAAATTTACTGTGAGTACTGTTTACCTCTGGTTTGAAACAGAGCAAGGAATGATGATTTCACTTTCACTATTATGAAAACAAAACAAATATTTAGCATTTTTTCTTATTATATTATATATATATATATATATATATATATATATATATATATAATCTATTTAGATTTAAAATTTATTCAATCGGAGAGACGTTATGCAGGGATTTCAATTATTTATTACAATTGTAATTTTTATAGACAACATAAGGGACCTGACGGGGGGGGGGCATTCATAGTGCCATCAGCTTGGATGCTGTTGCATGTACTTGTCATCTGCTACTGCACACATTGGTGCACACACTCTCAAAATTTTTTTTAAACACTTCTAAAGATACGGATGTTTTACTCGGGGCAAAAGGGCTTTTACGTTCGTACTGTGAATACATACATTAGCCGTGGCCCCCACGTTAGACGCCATTTATAACCACATAATAACTGAAGTTATCCTTACCTTCCGATGAAGCATACATATGTGCGTTTGCATTCACCGCCAAGCAGACACTGGACTCGCCGGCTGCTCAAATGAGGAATGGTGGGAACACGGTGTTCAATAAGTAACCGGGTATTCTGGTATAATTTTACAGACCATTTATTTACACACAGTTGCTCATATGTTAGAAGGGAGTACTATGACTCGTACGCCAATCCCTCCTGGCAGGTTCTGCGACGCTATATACGGGGGTACAAACATATTTATACACGATCGTTCACCGGGAACGATAGAAGGGGAACACGGTACTCGGGACGAGGATACATACAGAGGCCAAGGATGCGGACGCTCTATACAGCGACGTCGGGGCCTGGTTCTAGCCTACGTCTTTCTCGTTTACGGGAGAGAGTTATACGTGACTTTAAGATACAACAGGCTACTTGCCGGTGCTGAACACTGGGCTATCCTCTCTCTCGATGATGCATGAGCAGCGTCCTCGACATTAACTCAGTCTTCTCTCTCTCTCTCTCTCTCTCGCTCGTGCGACTGACCGCTTGGTGTCCTCGGGGGGCACGTCTCACAGACGGGTAACTGGATGTTGGAACACTAAGACGGGAGTCGCCTAGCCTAGGCGATGCTCTTAGCCTCAAGAGTCTCTGGTAGGCCCTTCGCTGTTCGGGGCTTAATCTTACGGATTCTTGCTTTTGGCACGGAACTTCCTCCAGTAAAGCTTTCTATTCTGTGTCACCATACACTTTGGGCCTTCCATTGCGTCTTTTGTCCTCCATGTTAAAATCACCAATTTTTGGAGCGACTTCCGACTCTCTTTAACATCACAATATGCTTCTATATGTAGCCGATGTGCTTCAGATACAGATTGCTTTAAATGAAAGAGGTAAGTTAACTATTCCCGCAAATGATGCTAACTTTGCTCAAACCTTGACATCGTAACACGATGAAAACTAAGTGATGCTAGCAAAAAATCGGAGGTATTAAAAGTATAAAAGGTATTAAAAGGTTATACTGTTTCCAGAGGTGAACATATACTATACGATTTTTTACAGTTGATAATTTCGATGTTATCTTATCGGTGGCGCCAACGTTTCAACACGGAGGAAACTTATATTTACACCTAATATATTATTTTCGATCCTCATTTTTCAAGGCAATATCAATTTCTCCATTAGCGAAAGCTAAGGAAAAATTCCTAGTATATGGGCTGTATATGATGTCAAACTGTGTTTTCATATATTCACAGGAGTGATATTTGTCATCTTTTAGATACAAGTAAATAATTTCCAGCATCAGAAACTACGGAAATATAACCAGACGATGAAATTTATGCCACGTCTAAGTGTAATTACATATTCTACCGTGTGTGACATTTCGCCTATAGTGTGAGCTACTTCGCGCTGCGGTTCAACCCACCTCGTTACCTGACGACTCAACACGCCGTCAGGCTCGCCCGTTCTATCAAGTTTCTTTCAATTTCCCAGTTTATTTAAACTATAGATTTATTCTACGGGCAGCTCGTGTAGACTCTTCGTCGCTCAGCCCGCTACCAAGTACCCACAGTGAAAATATTTCATTGCATTGTGGAGCTAGGTTTCCTTCAAATATTTCTTTGAGATTGAATTGTGACGTCCAGCCGAAGTTGGTGTCACCCGGAAAATCTTAACGGCGATTTAATGCCGTTGGTTACCGGCGAATTGCCCCTTAAATTTCGGCCAATGCCTTCGCGTATTGAAGCGGGAGATATCGCTGATACTCTTCTCGCGAGGGCGCGGCGCGAAGCGGTGCGGTTCGATGCTGGTTGCTACTGCCCGGTGGCTCTTACTCCAGCATGTCGGATTCGGAGCGGTGACGGCTCCGATATCCCCTAAGAGTAGCAGCAGCACGCTTTCGGCCTCCCACTATTACCTTAGGCCATCGCGCTTATTTTGAGCGGAGTCTACAAGTCCAGCGACAGCTTTCTGTCTCCTAGACTCGTGTCTCCTGCTATAAAAACAAGCGCGTGTATTACGGAATAAAAGGTATTAGGAAACAAACTTTGAAATATATAATCCTTATTTTATTCGATAGCTTGGATATAAGTACGGTAGAAATTTGTTCTACTCGCTACAAACGCGACCGGCAGTCTGCTTTTCGCAGTCCAGCGGGCTCGTATTTATCGTGGGGGCGCCAAGCCGCCGAATTTTTTCCTTGATGATGATGATGATTATCGCTTTCGATGAATGATTATCGTTTTTTCTTTCGTTCTAAAATCCGCTCGACAAAGACTTTTCATATAAACTACATGGAAACCAACCTAGCGTCGTCGTGAATTATAAATTACTAACATTATTTAATATTTAATAAAAAATATAATTATAATTATAGAGTTAATAATAATAATTGATTAATTGTAGCACTATTATACAATAACATACTCGTATGAACTACTACATTTTATTATGGTGAATCCACCTCCAAAATATGAAGACTGATATTAATACTAATTAAAATAATAATTGTAATAATAATCATAATATTAATAACAATAATAGCAATCTTAATAATAATGATCCTGATAATAATATTCAAAATAATAATAATAATAATCGTGATTCATGGTGATAATAATACACAAAATAAGATAAACACTCATGACAATAATTAACTT
The DNA here is from genome assembly GCA_018907035.1 of Sycobia sp. Sy_11. NCBI lineage: Eukaryota > Metazoa > Arthropoda > Insecta > Hymenoptera > Epichrysomallidae > Sycobia > Sycobia sp. Sy_11. The sequence goes on along the minus strand of JACCIC010000383.1, from coordinate 65,457 downwards.
TACTTCTGCTGTTCCCTTGTCTGTGGTTGGTATGCGCCCGCGCCACATGAGCAGTCTTCCAAGTCCACCCCGTGTCTGTCGCAGTTGTGGCAGACGAGGTGTGGGACCGGTTCAAGGCAATGTGAGCGGCGGCGGCTTGGCTTCCGGCAGTTAAAACATTGCCCGATTACCGGGTCGACTGTCGGGTCGAAGGGCACGGGGGCCACACCGCTGAACATCACCCTGCTACGGATGACTAACTTCCGGATATCTCCGGTCTCGGCGGGGGGCGCTTGGGTCAGGCCGACTCGGTCCCTCTCTGTTGACTCACCGCGCCCTCTCTCTACGGGGTGAGGTGGTGCTCCTGTCGCTGGTATGTTCGCTCTGGCTTCGGGCTGGTTCGGTAGGGGCGGCTCTGTTTGACCGAGCACCCCCGCTGGGGACGGAGTACCTTGCCAGCCCCCTCATCCGGCCGCAATAACACCGACTTAAAATCTTCGCTCTCGAACTGCCGGCAGCGGTTGTATCGTGTCGGCCGGCGAGCTTCCCTGCGGGCTCGCTCTTCCGCCCGGCGCTTTTCTTCTGTGAACGCCGGTCGTCCCCCGCCACGGGGGGCGACGTCTTCGTTCCACTCCTGTAGGCCCGTTGGGGTTGGTGGGGGGAGGGGAAGGCCTAAGTGCACCGGCCTCGGGGCGGGTGGTCGGCGTCCCTCACCCGCACGGTGTCGGGTTCCCGCCGCAACGGCTGCACTCGGCCCACCTCCCCGCCTCTTCTTCCTCCGGCGTTCTCTTCTCCTTCTTCTTCGAGATGGCCCCTCCGTAGGCTCCCTCTTCATTGGGGGCTTTCTCCCCCCTTAGTGTTATTGTGCCCTTTGGGGCCGGATCTCCTCCAGCCCCCTCTTCTTTGGGGGTCTCTTCCCTAATGGCGTTGGGGACTCGTCTGGGGCTTGCCCTCCTCATGCTTCCTCCTCCTCCTCCTCATCCACAGGGATGTTGGCCCAGCTGCGGCCGCCCAGCCCCTGCGGGTACCGCCACGGCGTAGGGGTACCGCTGGTTCCTTTTGTCCTGTGCCCTGCTTCTCGAGCCACTGGGACCGGGCTTCTCGGGCACAACGTGCCTCTTAAGGCCCCATCTCCTGGGGTGTATAATACTCCCCGCTACTGTTGCTACACTCGCTTACGCGAGGCGCCATTTTTCCTTCCTTTCCTTCTATTTCCCTACCCAACTTGCCTAAATTTCTCTTACCCTCCTTAATACCTCTTCAGTCACCCCACTTCTTCCGTCTCTGATCCTTTCGCAACTTCCGAAATCTGAAACGATTAAAAATTATATTAATCTTTTATTGCATTTATGTGTCCTGCCTAACTATTGCCTATGTACCCCGGGGTGATAGGTATCGCTTGAGGTCGGATACGTGGGCTTTCGCGACGCGCTGCGCCAAGTTAGTCTCGAGTACGTATACCGTTGGGGAGAGGATGTTTAAAATCTTAACTAATATAGGGGCCTTCGTACTTGGGCACCCGTTACCCGTTGAAACGGTTGATCGCGCTCGATAGAGCGCGAGTCTCCCTCTACATCACATCTCTCACCTGAAACTATACCTCCCGACTGCCTTTGTCGTAAAACTTCCTTTGTTTCCGAGCTTGATCTAAATGCCGGCGTATGAGGTCCCGCATGGCTCCTAACATCTTCAACTTCTGCCCCCATTCTTCCGGCTTAATTCTTCCCACCTTTCCCTTTCCTTCTACTACTCTTCGGAGACTATGCACCGGGTTGGGGTTCCGTCCGAAATTCAGGAACGCTGGCGACGGCCTTAGGCTGGAGTGGCAGGACGTATTAAGCGTATTCCTAAATTCGTGTATGTGTTGATCTCATCCCCGATGGTCTTCTCTGACCCTTTCGACCGGGTTCGCCTGCGGGTGATATGGTGGGGTGGTGACATGTTTCATCCCATACCCCTCTATCACTTCAGGTGATTGTTATCAAACTCCTTCCCGTTATCGGTAAGTAGTTACTCTGGGGTTCCCCAGCGGAAAATAATCAGCTCTTCTAATGCCTTCGCAACTCTCTTCCCGTCCGTGGTCCTCATGGGCTTGACTTCGGTCCATCGCGTGAACATGTCTTGCAGAACCAAGAGGTATTGGTTTTGGATCTTGCTGGATCTAGCTGGAAATATACAAATATGCCACCTGGGCACAACAGAACTCGCACTTCTCCCGATTGATCGACTACCCCAAACACCAACCACTTCAAATGTTCTCCATACCTTTCCGTCACTACGATGATGTCGGCCAGATAGGAGAACACTTGTAGTTCGAATTCTCGTCCGAAGAAGCGGTCGACCAACTTTTGAAAAGTCATCGGCGCGTTGGTTACACCGAAAGGATTCGGGTCAACTGATATAGGCCCGACCCGGGACCGCGAAGGCCGTGTATTGTTTAATTCTCTCCGCTAGAGGTACTTGAAAGTACGTGCTCAGCAGGTTTTATCTTGGAGAGGTAGCGAGCTTTCCGCAGCTTTTCAAGAATGGAATCCATGCGCGGTAGCGGATAGGCATCCATCCTGGTCACTGCGTTCAGATCCCGATAGTCGATGCAGAACCTATACGACCCGTCTGCCTTCCTTACAATTACTAGCACACTACTCCACTCGCTTCCGGAGCGCTCTATTACCCCCAACTCCAACATCTTCTTAATTTCCCCTACCGACACTTTGGGAGACATTGGCCTCACTCGGAGCTTAATTGGTGCCGCCCCCTGTACGTCGATATGGTGCTCAGTCAGGTGAGTTACCTCTGGATTTTCCGAGGGTGGCACGATTGCTTCTAGCAGGCGTTCGGCTTCTCCCCTTTGTTCGGTGGTCAGCTCCAAGATGCCCACGCCCTCCTCGTATAGGATTCCCTCGTCTTTGTTCCTACCCCCTACAAATTCTCTCCACAGGCTGCCAGCTGTCCTCCACTGCCCAAACTTCACCTCTATTTCGAAGGACTGACAGAAGTCCGATCCTAGGATTATGTCGTGGTCCAACACTTCTTTCACTTCGTTTCACTTTCCGCCACTGTCTTCCCACTTTCACCGATACGGTATTATATATATATATATATATATATATTATATATATCGAGGATTCCCAAAATTTGAGTAATCCCCCCGGTTACGTATTAATATGCAGGTGAGCTCGTGACATCTGGTCTCGGAACGCCTCCGCTACCCGAGGTCCGGCTAAAGGTATCGATGCTCTAGGATCGAATAGGGGTAGGTATCACCTGTCAGCTAATTTCACTCGTAGATAGAACCGGTTCTCTACCCACGGCCCGGCTATCTTGTCCCACTCACCGGTTCTACTCTCCACCGCCCCTCTGTTCGGTTTGCCGGAGGCAGCCTCATCGTTCGCTCTATAGTGGAGGGCTGGTGCTAAAGTTCCGCCAGCTTCCGGGTCCCCCTCCAAGGCCACTCCTCCGCTTTTGCCCGCAGTTTCCGGGTGGTGGGTGTGTTCTTCTACTCTTCTCTTCTCTTTCTTCGTTGCTTCTTCTACTCTTCTCTTCTCTTTCTTCGGGATTTCGAGTTTCCACCGCTGCACTTTGTCCCGCTCACGTAATGGACTTTCACAGGTGTACCCTATAGGCTTATTCTGTATGCCCCTTCTGGTCCTCTTGTAACCTCAGTTCCTCTTCCTGAAGTCTCTTCTTCTCCTCCTCTATCGTGATCCGCTCTCGCCTTAACTTCTCCCACTCCTCAATCTCTGCGCGCTCTCCTGGACTACAGACCGTTTCGCCTCTTCCAGGTGTTCTCACTTCCCTTCCAGTCTAAGTCTTGTTACTGTTATTTCCCCAACCTCCTCCTCTCGGTGGAAGGCTTCAGGCAAATGGCCTGGGAGGCCCCCCTGCCCGATATGGATTCAAAAGGGAAGCGTCTGGCCTTCAGCGCATTCCCTGGATCGGTGATCTCTGTACCTACATAAATAGCACTCGACGTTACGGCATTCCAAGGCGCGATGGCCCACCATGTTGGAGTGGCAACACGTACCCCAAAAGGCTCCTCTTCTCTTACCGGTATCCCCTCGCCCGGGTATTCGTTCGCTCGGGGAGGGCCCGTATCCCTCGGCGGTTGTGTTTCCCGTGGCCTGTGGTCCCTACGGGGCCAAGCCGATCTCGCGGACGGAGCTCGATCGCGATAATCTTCCGGTGGCGTGTGTGGCGCTGTTTGTCGAGGGGCTGGTCGGGGCTCTCCTCGGGATCTTGATTCTCGGCGAAGTCCTCTCGGGCTCAGGGTGGTCCCACGTCCCACGTTCTTTTCCTTTTTTCTTTTTCCCCTCTTCCGCCTGACTCCGCCTCATCCACCGCGGTTACCTTCTTCACCGCCTGACTTCTCGCCGCGGCCAGCGGCAGTCACATCTTGTCTTTTAGAGGTAGCAGTGTACCTGCTATCCAACGAGAGCGGATGAAGGACTCTCACACTCTGCACCACTTGTTCAACTCTTCCATGCTGCGCATCCGCTTATGGGCAATAAAGTTTCTGTATTCGGGGACCAACTTGCGATAGGCGGTAATCAGCAGACTTTTGGCCGAAACGGGTTTTCGGAATCTACCCACTATGTAGCGGAGGACCGCAAGAACTTTTCCCATTTGGTTTGGATCCGGTCCCTCAGCTCATCTTCCAGATCAGCGGCGTTCCATTCGCCTAAGTATTGGTGGCGGAAGGCTACGGCGAATTCCTTCCACGAGGTGATCCCCGGCTTGGCTTCCCTGAACCACTATTCCGCGGGTCTTCCAGTATGCTTGGCAGTGTACGCAATACCTGCTTGTCGGTCATACGAGTGCTGTGCTTGCAGTCCTTCAATTTTGCTAGGAAGCCTGCGGGGTTGCCCATCTCTGAACCCGAAAACCGTAAACGCCATTTCTGGAGCGTATTCTCAGGCCATTTCAGTTCAACGGCCGAGCTCCCCTGTGAGTCACAGGGCGGACGTTTTGGTAATTCTTCTTCTGATTCTTATTCGCTCTCTTCTTCTTCCGATTCTTCCGACAAGAAAAATAATTCCGTCTCGGAGGGCTCACTACTGCTCTCCGACGCTCGTCGTACCTTTTCCTTCCCTTGCTGCTGGGTTACGTTGGGGGAACTCCGCTTCGGGCCAGGCCCCCCCTCTTCTGAGCTATTCCTGCTTCCAGTACGGGGCTCGCCGATGGTGGGCTTTGAGCTACTGTGCGGCCCCTTCATTTCCTCGTGGCGCACTGCGCCCCGCCGGCTCTAGATTACCGGCGTCTGTCCGCACCGACCCCTTTCGTGGCCTCCCTCGACCGCTCTTCTTGCCTCCGGTCAGCGCAGACGCCCCGTCCTGCTCCCCTAGACAGTTGCGACGTAGTGTGTCGGATACGGTAGCCTCGGCTGAGAGGGTGGCTCGCGAGTCCTCCACCTCGTCCTCCGCGGGGTCCCACGGGAACTCCTAGTCAGTCAGACACTCCTTGATCTCGAAACGGAGTAGCCGCTCTCTACGGTCGGCTTCCGTCCCCGTTAGGCTGAGCCCGTGGACCCCCCGCTCCTCGCTGAGCTCTTCATCCGTGACTTCGCGGAATCGGCGGGCGATGGCCCGAGCCCCTCGAGACGGCTTCAGTGCCTCGGCCAGTCCGACGAACGAAGGCAGCCACTCAAGGGCGCACAAACCGACCTCAAGCGATACAACAAAAAAAAACAACAGAAAATGACAAAATATCTCTCTTATCACGGGTAGTGTGATGTATGGGACCGTATAATCTCACTGAAATCGATTATTGTGGCTTCCCACAAAAAAATTGTTACCCTCGATATAAAATTTTGAATTTAAAAAATTTTCTTTTTTTTTGTATATAACTAAAAGAAATAGTGTTTAACTAAATTTTATTTAGCTAATTCAGCCGACAGAAGTTTCGTCGTAGTTTTCCTATGCGGCTGGCTACCTCTGCGATCTAACCCCGCACCAAGTAACACGCGCGACTCTACTAAATGGCTTCCCTCTGCCTTCCTAGTTGACTTCCCCCTATCAGCCACGTCCATCCCTCCCCATCAAACACCCAACATGTGAATGCAGTTCACGATATAAGCTTCTACTATACATTATATACATATTCTGTCATTATATTATATATTACTTCTATATTATATATATATATATATATATATATTATATCATATATCATATGTATATATATATATATATATATATAATATACATTATATACATATTCTACGTAGGTTTTAATATAATTAATTTTCTCCTAAGAGATATACCCTAATTAAGATCCTATACCAGATAATTATTATAATAAATATTATAAAAATATATATGCTAAATAGAAATATGAAAAAAATATTTAAATGAATAAATATATTCCTGTACTATATTCTCGGCTTCCATATGCGCTGCACTGTCTCTGGTTTTTTTTTCTCTCTTTTTTTTTTTTTTTCTTAATAACCTTCTTCCTTAATTAAAAAAAAAACTACTAATTCCTTCCTTCGATAAATTGTCGTGAAATTTTTGCCCTTCGATAAAATTATAAATCTTCCAAGAAATGTTATAATTTTATCCTTCAAGCAAAGTATTCCTTTAAATTTTGAAATTTTGTAATTTTTGAATTTGTTCTTTCTGAATTTTTGAATTTAACTTTCTTCCAAGTAATCTTCTTATTACCTTTTTCTTATTACCTTCTTATTATTTTTTCTCACACCTTCAAGTCCCGCTTTTTTATTAAGCAGCGAAAAAACAATTTTCTTCCTTCAATTATATTCCTTCAATAAATTAACTAACGAACAATTAACAATTAACAAATAATTAAATAATTAAATTAAATAATTAATTGAATTACAAGAATTAATTAATAATCCGATCGTCAACAAACTCTTCCTTCCTTCCGCCCGATTACCGCTCCAAGTTGGGCGCCATTTGTAATGAGGTGCAAATCCCGCTCGTCATGTTCTTCTACTTACTGCCTTTTCATTTTACTTTCTTCCAGGGCGGGAACTCGGGCTGATATATATTGTTGATAGGTGTATGATATATATATATATATATATATATATATATATATATATATATATATATATATCAGACACCATATACACACATATTATATATATATATAATACCAAGTATCAGTGCTCGTTTTGAAATAGAGAGAGACAGACGGCCTGTTATAGCCACTGTCGAACTCTAGCTGGAGATAAGGGAGTGGGGAAAAAGAGGTAATTAGTAGATTTTTATTCAAAGCATAAAGCGAACACTAAAGTGTTTTTCGAATTATTGAAGTGTTGAATTGTTGATATATTGATTGTTGATTGTATGTATTATATTGAATTGTTGAAGTTCTGTCGCGTTGTTGCTGTTATTTTGAGGATTGTTTTTGTTGTTTGTTGGTTGTTAATAATTTTGTGATTGTTGCTCTTGGGATTGAGTAATTTTGACCAATTTCGATAAGTCAAAGAAGAAATAAGGGAATTTCAACATCCGAAGAAAAAACGGGCCCGCAACGTGAGCTGAAATTCAATTCATCAAATCATGTCAGGTATCCGAAATTCAATTTGAATTATTTCGTTCTCACTTATATGTGCATTGAAGGTAGTTAGTACAGGAATTATTTTTTAATAAAGATTCATTATATCTAGTTAGATTCGATTTATTTTTAATACGTATAAATCTATACTACCCGACGTTTTATAAGAAAAGTAGTTGATTATAATGAATAATTATAAACCGGAATAATTAGAATATATGTTCAATTAGCTTCGGTGCGTTTGTAACGAATTCGAGCGGGCATTGTACGGGCGACGGTGTATTCCGCCCGCGTGTATAAGTAGTCGAGAGAGAATCGGGCAACTATAATATAACGAGATATGGTAGCGGCTCCTTGCGCATGAAGACCGCATTATATTAACATAAAACGCACGAAATTTAAATTTCAATAGAAATTAAATAGTATTTATTCTCGATAAAATCACACTCTATAAAAGAGTAGGATCACGGGTGTACTTAGGAATTTAAATAATAATTTAGAATATTATTTGCAATAAAATAAATATATTGAAATTGTTACAATAGATTATTTACATCTTATTCATTCTAACCAATAAATTCTGATATTGGCGATTCAGGACCCTGCCGCCTCCGCGGTGAATTGCGACAGTTGTTATATTTAATATTAATAATTTTAATATTATTTATTGTTTAATAATAAACAATGACCGTATTTCTAACTGATAGCCGTGTGATTAATTTTTATTCAATTTCCTTTCAGAATTAAAAGCCATTTATAGGTCGAACGTAGGTGAAAAAGAATATTTTTATTAATAATTAATTATTTAAATAATTCAATAATTGTTTCTAGCCAAGGTAGGCGAAACCTTGACAAATAATTAATTAAAGGTAAGTCCTATAATAATTGTAACGGCCTATAGAAGTAAAATAAGTACCTAATAGGTACTTATTTTACTACCTAAATACCTAAACTATCCCTAATAGGGCCTCATTACAATATATATGATTCAATTTTATTTTTCTGGTATTATTATATTTGTATCTTATTTTATTTTATATATTATTCTTTTTATATCGTTATATTTTATTGTTTCTATGTATATGCATATTATTATTTTTAGTTTTTATTTTACAATAAGAGAAAAAAATAAACAGAACTCAAATCCCAAGCATTCGTTTATTACAATAATGTTACATTCGCCAAATTGTGGCGTCTGCCATTTCCGCTCGCACAGCTTAATTAAATAGAATTATTTAAATTCATATCACGCAGGCCCACTCACCCGCTACCGCTAAGTACGAGGGCGTCCCCTCGTGCGCTCGCTGCTGCTGCCTTTTCCATCTTCCGCGATGGCTCCCGTGGAAGAGACAGAGAGATGGGTGGATAGTTCAGAAAAAAAAAACACACACACAGTTCGTGTCGTTCAGACACTGCTCGCACTGTTACGCTCACTCCACAATCCTCGTCCTCGTTTTACTTTGCTTCCCAACTACTTTTGAATCGCGCACGCCACACTTCCACCTTACGCACACTTCCCATCCGAAAATCTGTTTTACACCGATGGAAAATCAAATTTTGTGATGGTGAAAATGACTGCGACACGTAGTGCTTCAAAAAGTACGAAAATCTTCTGAACTCTTATTCATCTTCATCTCCAATTCTGAAATCACCGCTTTTCTTTTCGCTACGCGCCAATCATCATTCTTCTTCCCCGATGTGCGCCAATCACCACCAATCTTGAGCTCTTTCGTAATATTAATATGGTTATGACCGACATTGCCCTTCGGCAACGTTTCATTTCATTACTTGCGCCGTGCGCCAAATTCGCCAAAATTAACCCGGAAAGTATATCTATATATATATATCCCAGTCGGGTCGTTCGGTGCGGCGCCACTGCGAGCGGTAGCGCTGTCGACAGCTCCTTCTCAGGGGCGGCTTCCGGCTTCTTGCTGGCTGCTACTGCCAGTGCGGCCGTCTGCTGCGCGGACGGCGCACGCCGTATCTCTCCGGTTTTTACTAACTCTTCTGTGTTTTCCAGCGTGTTCGAGCGCCCTCCCTTCGTTGTTGAGCTGCTGATGTTGAGCTCAGTGTGCGTCCCTATGGTGCGGTATTTTTCGTCATCTTGCTGCTTCCTTGTGTGTGCTAAGGTAGCGGTGTCTGGTGCTGCCACGTGTTTCCAAACTTCCATTTTCAACTTGCAGCGTCCTCATGGCGTACGGATCTCCGCCACGTATACAATATTCTTTAGTTTTGTCCAGGTACCTTCCTTACTCTCTCTTTCTCTCTTCCTTGCATGTAGTTATGTATGTTACATATCAACATAACCTCTAGTTGTCCTTGCATATCTACTCTATTCTATCTTTCTCTCTATTTCTTTTTCTCTATTTCTCTTTATGTTCACCTTCTTCTTGCATTTCTATCTCTCTCTGTCTTTGTCTCTCTCTTTCCCTTTATCTGCACATATCCTCTTGCATCTATATATCTTTATTGACATTTTGCAGACGTATGCTCCTGCATGTGAATAGTTTGCGCACTCGCCTTTCGGATGAAGACACATTCTGACCAACAAATGAACAGATTCAGGAAAACGAGTAAGTACTTGTATCCTCAGGTCGATCGTGGAAACGGATACATTAGGTCTCCAGGCACTACTGCCCAAGAGCGGATCACCATTCTATGGCCCATCAGGCCAGCTGGTACAATCTGTTGTATCTTCCATTGGTAGCACACCGTGATATTACGGTTACATTGGGTCACATCTTTTAGAAACGAGAGACAATAGTATGGTTTTGCAATACGGTCGTACGTCTGGTGAGATTCACGAAGAAAGGTACGTCGATCTTGCTTATCGATTATGGATGGTTAGTCAGATTGCTCACCACATTCTTACGAAGGCACAAATACCAGGGATCTTACAGATTGGGGACACCGAGGGAGGATGGGGACTCGCCCTTCGAAAAATGAGAGAGTACGTCAGGTCAGTATTAAATTCAATGTATTGGCTTCAAGGTCAAACTGGCAGGTCTGACGGGGGTTCTACAAAAATTGCAACCAACACATGTTAATGATTAATGTTACTTATTTAATGATTAGTATTACTGTGATCGGTTATTACCTAAATCTGGTAAGGCTCGACGTATGGGCAAAATTTACATAGAACCCACAGCACGGCGAGGCAATCATTTTGATTAACCGAAGTATTACCGGTTCCAGGTCCCTGGCGCTAAGTGTAGCAAGAAGCCAAGAATTTTGGCTCGACTTACGAAAGTTAAGGCCAATTCTGGTTAAAATATTGTTTAAAATATATATAAAATCTTTGTTTCGTCGTGTATTTTCTTATCACATTCTTGTCTCTGTGAGCGCATATTTTTACGATTTCATCTTATCTTTCGCACTATATAAGTTCCTTCTACCTGTAACCACCTGACAGTCTACGGTACTGCCGCAGAAAGAAGGAGCAGGCATGGTAGCGGAGGTGGCGAAATAACTAATCACCGAATCAAATCCATTACGCTCACACGTTCAGATCCTATCACATGCGGGTTCATGCAGGATCGTGCGTGAGAGCTCGGATAATAGCACCACGACACTCATGGCAAACAAAAACGTTGTCAGCAGAAAACTGGTACAAGCTGAGTAACATTCTCGTTCTTATAATAAATATTATAATTAAAATAAATTATAATTAAAAATTCTTGCGTTAACGAATAATCATATAAGTGAGGTTATATCCATATGTGTAGAAATTTATGTAAATTATTTGGATAACTTATAATAATAATTTATATAATTTGTTTGGATAATTTATAATGTTAAGTTATAGAAATATATACATATATATACACACACACACATATATATATATATATATATATATATATATATATATATATCCGCACATCTATTAGTGTATATATTTATATTCCTAAATAATTGTCTTAGATTTATCTTAGATTAATATAATTTTATTTCTATTATATATATATTTATGTATATATATATATATATATATATATATATATATATATATGTACATCTGCACATTCATTAGTGTATATATTCAAATTATATTCCTAAATACTTGTATGTGTACGCTAGAAAATGTTACATAACTCAACATTTTATATTGGATTTATCTTTAGAATACTATATATTTTATTTTATAATATTAATTTATATAAATATATGTATATATATATATATATATAAATGTGTAGATATATATATATATATATATATATATATATATATATATATATATATATATATATGTATATATATATATATATATATATATATATATCTGGTATGTGCATAGGTCTTTCCCGTTTTTTTTTCAAATTTTGAGCCTTTATTGTGAAAAAATGGTTACAAATGAATTATTGAAAGTATTGGCCATCGCTAGCTACAACTTTTTCCCATCTTTCTGGCAACGTACGAATCCCGTTGCGAAAAAATTCGACCGGTTTGGCCTCTATCCAGTCATCCACCCATTTTTTGGCTTCCTCGTAGGAATGGAAGTGCTGGTCAGCCAGGCCATGCGTCATCGATCTGAAGAGATGGTAATCAGACGGAGCAATGTCCGGACTGTACGGCGGGTGGGGTAGGACTTCCTATTTGAGCGTTTCTAAGTATGTTTTCACCGGCGGTGCAACATGTGGGCGAGCATTGTCATGTTGCAAAATAACTTTGTCGTGCCCGTCGGAGTATTGTGGCCGTTTTTCTCGCAGTGCGCGGCTCAAACGCATCAATTGTCGTCGATAGACCTCGCCTGTGATTCTTTCATTCGGTTTCAGAAGCTCATAGTAAATCACACCTAGCTGGTCCCACCATATACAGAGCATGAGCTTGGCGCCATGAATATCTGGCTTGGCCGTCGATGATGATGCATGGCCGGGTAGTCCCCATGATTTTCTTCGCTTCGGATTATCGTAACGTATCCACTTTTCATCGCCAGTCACGATACGATACAGACATTTTCACGATATCAAAAATTTATGATGCGAAAAAATTTTAACTAATGTGTTAGTATGGAATTGTTGACATATGAATAAGCTTTGATTATGACATATGTAACCATTGAATACTCGCACAGTATTGGTGGCGCCATCTCTTACAAAAAACGGGAAAGACTTATTCACACTCCTAATATATATATATATATATATATAAATATATATATATATATATATATATATATATATATATATATGTACACATTCACTCCTGCACTTATAATCCTATACACTTACATGTGCACGTAAAGATTTTATAACGTTAAAAGATCAATTTAGATACATGAGGTTTTATTGTACATAATAGTTAGACATATTAATTTGTATATTTTAAAATATTCTATGTAAGATTTTGTCATTACATATACTTATACATGTACATGTATTTATTTTTAGTTGAACGAAAATAATATTTTTAGGAAACAAAAATACATGTCTATGTATAGACGTGCTTTTTGGGCGTAGGAAATGTCAGTTTCGTGGAGAAAGTGGACACTTCTCCCCCCCTTTCACTCATTGTTTTAAATTCCTAGCTCGCAGTATGCGCTCATTCTGTGCTGGCAAGGAGTTTTCCGAAATGGAAACATCGCGCCAGCACAGGTTAAGCTCTCTTACAATTGGAAGGACGACGATTCGGCAGTTGCTTGGGTCATTAATCGTGATGCGCGCATTCTTTCCCGCTTTCCCTTCCAGTGGGGTTCGGTAGTTCGTGAGAAAATATTCGGAGTTTTCTTTACTGAGCATTCTCTCAACGAAACCGCGTTGCGACGTAACACCCCCAGCGTAAAATGCTTGGTTAAGGTACGAAAGCGAACGTTTGCCTATGTTATAATTGTGTGGTTGGTGTGGAAAAATATATAAATGTTCAGGCAAGTAGGAGTAGAATACTTATCGCGTTTCAATTATAATTCATCATATTTACTCTAGCTTCTCGAGATTGCGACTTCGTTCTACGTACTTATCTCAAAGAACTTGATAGTTTGATTCTTTTGTGATGGCGGCTCTGGTCTGGTAGTAAATGGGCGTGCCACCTCAATATCTATTGGCTTATTTTCTTGTCTTGTCCTTACGTGCTATTCATAGGCGCGTAAGGCCAGTCTAAATAGCTCTGAGCAGATGGATTGAAAACCCATAGACTTGGTGGAGTGCATATCCGTTGATGATGACGCTGATGATTGTTTTAATTGTTTGTATGATAAATTAGACTCATATGATTCCTGCGCTGGTTGTGCCGAAGGATATTAATTTTTCCCATATCTTAATCCAAGTAGATTCGACAATCTTGCTTACTGCATTATTATTTAATACTTTTTTTCCATGTTCTCTTCCTCGTTGTCTATTGGGTGACCATTGATTTCTCTTGCTACATCGTTGAGAAATGCTGATTTTTCGACCGGGAACATGATGGATTTCCGAAGTCGATCTAGATCCGCTTGGGTGTAAATACCGTCTGTGGCTAGGGATGATCTTGTGGGCTGTATTTCCAGGTTGGTTCTGAATGCGGTTTTAGTATAGCGTGGCTTAATCCTGTTGTGGGTATATGCATAATCTTATACCATTGGTCGCCTATTTAGTATGCTGCCGGGAGCGCGGGATTTCATAAACGTTGTATAAAATTGTATAAAATTGTATAAACGGGAGAGTCTTGAAAGTATTCACATTTCAAGGAATCGAAATAATGTGAATTTAATGTTAGAGTCTGGTAGATTGGACAGTGTTTATCATTCCTTATTAAATTGATTGGTTTTGGACAATTTGTGTAGATGGTGAATTTATATTTAATTTACTAAAGTTGGTGGTGGGGATGGGTATATATAGATTAGAATATAAGGTTTAGATTAGTCCCTGATGAGGAGCCGTAGCGAGCTCGAAACGTTGGACAAGTCTTCAATTAGGTAAGGGTGTTGGGGACAGTCAGACTGCACTTTACTAACAAAGAATTTTTCAGCTAATATTTTATTTTCAGATTAGTCTACGGGGGTGAATGTAAACAAGGACAGTCTGACTGCCATTATAATTTTAATTTAGAATTTTGATATATTGAACGAAATTATTTGCTGGATTGGATATTTAGAGTAGATAGCAATATTGTCAATAATCGAATAAAAACAATAAAGGTCTCGTGGATATATATGCTGCGTAGGGAGCAGTTGCTTATAGAGTTAGCAAAATTCGATTTCAGTTTAGACGGTAATCTTGTTCAACTCCGGCAGAGATTAGTTCGATACGTAAGTGAAAATCCGGAAATTTTTGATGATAAGCCAGACGAAGCGCCGGATTACGTAGAAGAGCACGATAAGACGGCCGATGAGCAGCAATTGCTCACGGAGAAATTGGAAAATAAATCGTCTCCACTATTAGGAGAAAATAATATACTTTTAGCACCTAATCAAGTCATGGCGAATATTCCAATTAATCCGACGGCAAAAATAGCCGACCAGATAAGAAAATGGAATTGCCATTTCGACGGGAAAAATGTTCACGCATTCCTGGAAAGAGTTTCGGAATTGCGTGCCGTCTACGGCCTACCAGACGTACAATTGTTGCAGGGCTTACCGGAATTATTAAGAGGCGACGCGCAACAATGGTTTCGAAATTTTGCCAGGGATATCAAGTCGTGGGAGGGATTGCAGAAATTAATGAGAGAATTTTACTTACCTCCAAATGAACAACGACAGTTGGATAGGCAAATAATAGATCGAAAACAAAAATCGAAGGAATCGATTTTAGATTACGCGAACGCTTTATGTACGTTAATGAGACGTCGCGGAGGTTTAGATATTCGTACACAAATAGATAATTTGTACGAAAATATGTTGCCTGAATTGCAATTATATGTTGCAAGAGAAAACATAGCCTCTGTAAGCGATTTAGTACGGAAGGTGGAAATCTTTCGCGAAAAATTAATAGAATGGAAGGAGATAGAACAAAAGCAAGTTCCGAAAATCATCGATCATTCGTGAAACCACAATATCCAATTATGGCAATTACGACGTCGTACGACAAGAGTAAATGTTACTGGCGTTGTAAGCAACAAGGCCATACACGTTTCCAATGCAAAAACGCGCAAAGAAAGTTTTGCACCCGGTGTGGCAAAGATGGCGTATTTTCGCGAGATTACAAATGCCAAAAGCCGGGAAACGAAATCGCGGCCAACAATTAGATTTACGCTATTTTGTAATAGTAAAAATAGGCCAAAAGAAGTATAAAGCATTAGTTGACACAGGTTCAATTAATTCTTTTATACGGCCAGACGTGGCGAACCATTCCATAAATAAATGCAATTGGACTGCGGTAGAAAAATCGAAAGCAGCAAAACTGGCAAATGGTGCATTGAAAGGGATAAAAGGCACAGTCAAGATAAAAAATTATTACCTAAATCAAGAATTTTACGTAATGAATAAATTAAGTAGTAAAATTATCCTAGGAATGGATATTTTAACTAAATTGGACATCGACATTTGATTGAAAGGCAAAAAACTTAGAAATAGTAATATATTTATAAATCAAATTTCAAGCATTCAGAACCGAACAGGATTGCAAGAGTTATCAAAACAGCAAAAGAAAGATTTAGAAAAATTTATAAATACGGAAATGGAAAAATTTAATTCTATTAAGGGGCTACGCCTTGTGTGAAACATGAAATACGACTCACGGACACTGCGCCTTTAAAACAACGTTACTGAGCTAGAAACCCGGCAATGCAAAAAATTATCAACGAGGAAGTTGATAAAATGATAAAGGAGGGCATAATACGACCGTCCGACAGCCCATGGAGTAGTCCTGTGGTAATCACAAGGAAAAAAGACGGCAAACCTCGATTTTGTGTGGATTTTCGCTGTCTAAATAAAGTTTCGAAAAAGGATGCTTATCCCCTGCCACAAATACAGTGAAAGGTTGCGGGCTGCCAAATTAAAGCCGAATCTAGAAAAATGCAAATTTGCAAGGTCACAACTTACGTGTCTGGGACACTTGGTTGATGCACAGGGAATTCGAACAGATCCTGAAAAAATTAAAGCAATTTCAGCAATACCACCACCAAAAAATCAAAAGGAATTGAAAAGATTTTTTGGAATGCTTTCCTGGTATAGGCGTTTTATTAAAGGTTTGTCAAAAACAGCAGCACCGTTAAGTATACTATTAAAGAAGAAAACAGAATGGACATGGACACAAGATCAAGCAACGGCTTTTGAAGAGCTAAAGAAAAACTTAACGGAAGCTCCTGTTTTGGCATGTCCAAATTGGGATCTGCCTTTTGTCCTGCAAACAGATGCGAGTTTACTTGGCCTAGGCGCCGTGCTAACAGAAATAGACGGAGAGAGAACGTCAAAGCATATGCCAGCCGCACACTAAATGCAGCAGAAAAAAATTATTCCGTCACTGAATTGGAATGTTTAGCTGTGCGGTGGGGCATATGAAAAATGCGCCCATATCTAGAAGGTTATCCGTTTACGGTAGTAACGGATCACCAATCATTAAAATGGTTGGAGAAGTTAGATAATCCATCAGGAAGGTTAGCACGATGGGCACTGGAATTAGCTCAATGGGATTTCGATATACAGTATCGAAAAGGGATAGAAAACAACGTGGCCGACATACTATCACGGAATCCAGTCGAAATAAATGCGATATCGGAAACGGAAAATAAATAGTACGAGAAAACTTACAAATCGGTATCAGAAAATCCGAAAGATTTTCCGGATTACAGGATAGAAGGCAATAGATTGTATCGGCACATATTACACACGCTTGATTTTAATGAAACAAATGAATTAAGCGAGTGGAAAATATGTATAAATGATTCAGGAAAACAGCGAATATTGAAAGAAAACCACGATGATCCCACGGCAGGACATTCAGCTAAAACTTTAGCAAAATTAGCTAAAAGCTACTACTGGCCAGGCATGTTCCGTGAAGACACACGGTACGTACGCGCGTGTATAAACTGCCAGAACATAAAGCACAGCACTCAGTCCCGGCGGGAAAAATGCACGCGACAAATGTAACACAGCCATGGGAGATGGTCTCTGTTGATTTGGTGGGGCCTCTCCCACGATCGAATAACGGACATATTATGCTTCTTGTAATGCAGGATCGATTAACGAAATGGATCGAGCTACGTGCATTACGAAAAGCAATGGGTGCTGCCATAGGACGAGCAATCCAAGAACAAATTATATTACGTTTTGGATGCCCGCAAGTAATAATGAGTGATAACGGTAGACAATTTATTTCGAATGTTAAAGAAGAAATTATCGAATGTTAAAGACCAAATTATCCAAATATTAAAGAATGCGAAAATTACTCATCGAACTACGCCACCGTATTCACCCCAGTGCAATCCTGTAGAACGGGTAAATCGCACTGTAAAAACTATGGTAAAACAGTACATAGATAAGTCCAAAAAACATGGGATAATTATCTAAACGAAATTTCATTCGTATATAACACAGCCATGCACGATAGCACCGGCTATCAGCCAGCTTATTTAAATTTTGGACGAGAGCTAAGCGCACCAGGTAGCCAGAAATAGGACAGCGTTCAAAATCAAAAGCAGAAGAAAGGATAAGGAATATTCAAGAAGCAGTTGAGCTCGCCAAAATAAAAGCGGCACAGTCTTTCTCACGACAGAGAAAATATTATGACTTACGCCGACGCGATTCGCAGCCACGTGTTGGCAAACAAGTCCTGAAGCGTCATCACATACTGTCAAACAAGGCAAATCAGCTCACTGCAAAACTTTGCGAAAAATATAGTGGGCCATTTGCAATAAAACATAATAAGACATAAAACCGTATACCGGTCACGATACGTGAATTTTTGTAAAAAATTAATTTTGTAAAATTGTAAAATATTGTATTAGGAGTGTGAATAAGTCTTTCCCGTTTTTTGTAAGAGATGGCGCCACCAATACTGTGCGAGTATTCAATGGTTACATATGTCATAATCAAAGCTTATTCATATGTCAACAATTCCATACTAACACATTAGTTAAAATTTTTTCGCATCACAAATTTTTGATATCGTGAAAATGTCGAAATTTGAGCCGAGTCGACGTCATTTGCGCGAAGTTTCACTTTATTGGTTCAATTTGAAGAAATCTGCTGCCGAGACGCATCGATTGCTTCAGGAGGCTTATGGAGAAGGTTGTGTCGATGATTCAAGTGTTCGCGGATGGTTTCGACGCTTCAAAAGCGGTGATTTCGACGTGGAAGACAAGGAGCGTTCCGGGCGGCCGCAAATCTTTGAAGATCGAGAATTGGCGACTTTGCTTGATGAAGATTCTTGTCAAACGCAAGAAGAACTTGCTGAAGCATTGGGAGTTGCCCGAACAACCATTTCCAAGCGTTTGAAAGCCATGGGAATGATGCAAAAGCAAGGAAATTGGGTGCCGTACGAACTGAAGCTGAGAGACGTCGAACGGCGTTTTTTCACTTGCGAACAGCTGCTTCAGCGACATAAAAGAAAGGGTTTTCTGCATCGTGTCGTGACTGGCGATGAAAAGTGGATACGTTACGATAATCCGAAGCGAAGAAAATCATGGGGACTACCCGGCCATGCATCATCATCGACGGCCAAGCCAAATATTCATGGCGCCAAGCTCATGCTCTGTATATGGTGGGACCAGCTAGGTGTGGTTTACTATGAGCTTCTGAAACCGAATGAAAGGATCACAGGCGAGGTCTATCGACGACAATTGATGCGTTTGAGCCACGCACTGCGAGAAAAACGGCCACAATACTCCGACAGGCACGACAATGCTCGCCCACATGTTGCACCGCCGGTGAAAACATACTTAGAAACGCTCAAATAGGAAGTCCTACCCACCCGCCGTATAGTCCAGCCGTTGCTCCGTCTGATTACCATCTCTTCAGATCGATGACGCATGTCCTGGCTGACCAGCACTTCCATTCCTACGAGGAAGCCAAAAAATGGGTGGATGACTGGATAGAGGCCAAACCGGTCGAATTTTTTCGCAACGGAATTCGTATGTTGCCAGAAAGATGGGAAAAAGTTGTAGTTAGCGATAGCCAATACTTTCAATAATTCATTTGTAACCATTTTTTCACAATAAAGGCTCAAAATTTGAAAAAAAACGGGAAAGACTTATTCACATACCTGATACATTGCCGGCAATAGTAATAAGTAAATAGGATTATTAAGTGAGCGAGACCTCTGTAAATAATTTTGTATATAGCGTGTTAATAATTTAAAATAGCGAGTTAATAATTTTATATAGCGAGTCAATAATTTTGTATATAGCGTGTAATAAGTTTAATGGCGAGTTAATAATCCTGTACAGCGAGTTAATAATAGGTATAATGTAATACAAATGAAATAAGATAAATGATAAGCAATAATAGAATGTAATAGAAAAATAAAGATGATAGATACAATAGAAATAATTAAAGTAGAAATATAAGCGACAATAGATGATAATAGAAATATAGAGATAAATAGAGATAAATAGAAATAAGTTAAGTTAGGAAAAAAGGCGATGAGAAGAGGATAATACAAATGAATTAAGGTAGAAATTAAGCAATAAGATAGATAAATAGAGCTAATAGAAATAAATCAACTAAAGATAATAAACTATAGGATAAGATAATGAAATGAATAATTAAATAAATAGAGATAATTAGGAATACGTAGAATAAAATAAATTAAATAGAGATAATTAGGAATAAGGATAAATAAATAGCATAAGTTAGCGGTAATTAGGAATACTTAGAATAAAATAAATTAACTAGAGATAATAAATAGATAGGATAGTGTACTTAAGAAGAAAGGTGTTAAAGCCGTCAATCGACTTTCTTGTAAGCGCGTGTTCGGCACGTCGCGACCGCGGTCGGCCGTCGCCGGCAGCCGCCGAACTTCCCCCCCTCCCCTCTTCCTCCCTACGAGTCGCGAGACGGCACTGCGCTGTTGGCCACCTAACCGAGAGGAGAGGTCCGCGAGTCGAAAAGAAGAAGAGAAAGTGAACGAGAGGGTGTGTGCCGCTGACCGCCAAGGAGAACAGTAGAGTTGTGAAGAAAGAAAGTACGAGAGATAGTAAGTTGGAAAGTAAGGAGAAGAAAAGGAGGAACAAGTGTAAAAGGTGAGAGAAGTACGAGAAAGTAAAGGAAAAAGGTGGGAGAAGAAAGTGCGAGACAAGTGCGAGAAAAAAAAAGTCAGAAAAGTGTGAGAGAAGAAGTAAGAGATAAAGAAGAGATAGAAAAAGAAGAAGCAAGGCAGAGGTAGGAAAAAGGGCAGAAGAGAGGGAGAGAGAGAGAGAGAGAGGGCGGAGAAGAAGAAGCAACACGGACCGAGCCGAGGAAGCCAGCAGTCCAAAGGGGCAACCTCCACCGCCGAGAAGGTGAGCTGAAGAAAGAGAGAGAGAGAGGGACAGCAGGAGGGACGTCAGCACCCTGGTGAGCGGCGAGCACTCGCCGCGTGTGGTTCTCCTCGTTTCTTCCTTGTGTCCTCTATTCCCTCTTCACATCCCTCGAACATCTTCCTGAAATTTCGGCAAGTGCGTCGGGACGCGGGTCGCGGTCGGGGTGTGCCGAGCACGTGGACCGGGAGTGTAATGTGTGTGCGGTCTAGAAGGAGGGTACGATATGTAAGTTGCGACAAATAAAATCTCGATTGAGTAGAATTCATGTGGTAGTGCGACCAGTTCTTTTCCCGAGATTCCCTTTATTTTCAGACCGGCGGGACCTCCTCTGAGGTAAGTGAACGAGTGAAGTTAAAAATTCTTTTTGTGAACGCAAACAACTCGAATCACATTTAAATTATTTTTTTTTGTGTGTCGAAATCGTCCGTCGCATCACAATATATATATATATATATATATATATATATTAATTATTAAGTACTACCTGAGATAATAAGGAGAGATTTCCGATGCCATATACGAAAGTTTCGACGATTTTCAGGCGCCGGGAACGTGCGCTCTCAATAGGCTCAACTGTTACAATAAAGCGCCAACGCGATGTCACAGTTACGTCAACATACATTTGTCTTAAAAAAAGTTCAGATATACGTAGAAGTTGATAAAAACTCCAGATAGATAGATTACGTATATATTTTGAGTCGCTTGATTATAAATATTATAGAAATTGACACCAAAAAAGGTTTTCGAATAAATTGAAAAAAAAATTATAGATCGGATCAAAATATAACACTTATTTTCCATGAAATTTTTCTCTAAAAGGATAAAATGGATACAATAAAACCGAATAGAAAAAAATCGATTAAAAAAGAAATTGCAGGGAAAAATTTGATGAAAAAAAATTGTGAAATAAGCAAAAATTTGATAAAAATCCAACCAGTTTAAAAAACATAACAAAATCCAGAAGAAAATCAAGAACAAATTTGTACCAAAAAATAAAAAAATAAGTTGAAATAAAAATAGTTCAAAAAAAGGTAAAAAGAAAAGTACAAAATATCCATAAACTATTATTATAAAACAATTGAATTGTACTTTTGTCAACTGCCCATATACAAATTAATAAATATTTTTTTATTGGTCTTACAGTCCAATCAATTCAATCTAAAAATAAAATAAAAATAAAAATAAAAAATAAAATAAAAATTAAAAATAAAAATTAAATTAAAAATTAAATTAAAATTATAATGACAGTCAGACTGTCCTTGTTTACATTCACCCCCGTAGACTAAACTGAAAATAAAATATTAGCTGAAAAAATTCTTTGTTAGTAAAGTGCAGTCTGACTGTCCCCAACACTCTTACCGAATTGAAGACTTGTCCAACGTTTCGAGCTCGCTAGGGCTCCTCATCAGAGACTAATCTAAACCTTATATTCTAAACTATATATACCCATCCCCACCACCAAATTTAGTAAATTAAATATAAATTCCCCCTCTACACAAATTGTCCAAAACCAATCAATTTAATAAGGAATGATAAACACTGTCTAATCTACCAGACTCTAACATTAAATTCACATTATTTCGATTCCTGGAAATGTGAATACTTTCAAGACTTTCCCGTTTATATTTATTATTAATACCATGTTCCAAAATATCCACATTCACAAAATCAAAAGAATGTAAAAACTTTAAACAATGCTGTTTTCAACCGGAAGTAATATGTGAGCTACGTAAACTATATTTATGCTCATAAATTCTCTTTTTTAAATATCTACCTGTTTGTCCAATATAGTATTTATCAGAATCCATGCAATTCATCTTGTAAACAACTCCAGATTTTGAACATAAATTATCCCTATCTTTGCAATTATTAAACAACTTACATAAATTATTACTATTTTTAAAGAAAATTTGAATGTTATATTTCCGAAAATTTCTTTTAAGTCTTTCAGGTACTCTAACATATGGTAAGTACTCCTCTAACATATGGTAAGACAATAATTTTGCATCTGTTAACATCAACTCGTGCATTGCGTCTATTTTCGGTATTCTATATGTTAAACAATCTCTCAGCAATTAATCTATCAATAAATTCAATTGGATAAACATTATTAATGAAAGTTTCTCTTACTATCTGTAAATTATTTTGTCTAAAATTTTCATCTGATAATCTTATTGCTCTGTCAATGACACCCTTTAATCCTTCAATTTTGTTTTTGAATTGGTGGTGTAAATTAAAATCTAAAATCCTACCTAACCAAGTAGGCTTTCTGTGCCAATTAAGTTTCATCTTATTATTACTACATCTAATGACATTAATGTCCATAAAACTCTACTGATTATTAACCTCAATCTCCATCGTAAATTTAATTCTGTCATGTACAGAATTAAAAACATCCACCATTTCGACCACAAAAAATTCTGGAACAATTGTAAAGATATCATCAACATATCTCTTAAATACCACTGGTGTAAAAAGCAATTTTAACAAGGCTATACTTTCTAAGTTTTCCATAATTAAATTGGCTATAAGCGGTAAAAAAGGTGACGCCATTAGACATCCGTTTTTTTTTTGTTCAAAAAATTTATTATCAAACGAATAAATTGTGTTATTAAATACTAAATTAATTGGTTTAATAAATTCATTCATTATTAATTTTGTATAGAAATTAATTTTATGCCATTTTTCTTGTATAATATCATTTAATAATTCTAAAGGTAAATTTGTAAACAAAGGTACTACATCTAATGAAATCGTCTTGTAGTCTTTCGGAAGAATAATACTTTCATGTCATTGTAAAAACACCAACCATCCTTAATATAAGAACTAGTTTTTCCAACTATCTTAACCAATATATTAGATAAAAATCTGGCAATATTGCAAGTTGGGAAATTTAGAGAAGATATTATTATTCTAAATGTCAGATTTTCTTTATGAATCTTGGGAAGCCCATAATACTCTGCTACAGTACCATTTTTACATTTTAAATATTTATATGTAGTATCATTTATATATTCATTTCTTTTCCAATTATTTAATAACTCTTTCAAATTATTTTGTAGCTTAATGATATGTGGATTATCAATTTTTAAATAAGTACTATCGTCATGTAATAGATTAGTTATAATATTTATGTAATTAATTTTATTGGAAGCTACAGTTACATTACCTTTGTTGGCCTTTTGAAAGATTATATGAGGGTTATTTCGTAAAAAATTTCTTCGCGGTAATTAATTCATGTATAAAATTACTATTTAAAAAATTATCAAATTTATTTTCTCTTTTAAAATTAATAATTATATTAACCAAAGATGCCCTACATTCCTTTTTCACTTCATCATTTAAACCAAAAAGATTACTTTCGACCTCTGCGATGATTTCTTTCATCGGGAGATTACTTTTAGAATATATTATAATATTTCATGTTTGGCACCTTTAGATATGATGATTACTACTTTATTTGTTATTCGTAAACCAATTTTTATTGTTTGCATTGTTAATCTCATAGATTTGAAATTGTTTTTTATTTCTTAAACATTCAGATTTCCTTTTTAATGTTTTTCTATTAATATATTTTGTTTCAATAAAATACTCTTTCTGACCAAGAAAAAATTCATTTAAATAATTTCTTTCTATATGTTGATATAAACAATATTTAATCTTTAATAAATATCTATTAAAGGAATGAATCTGAATATGCAAATCTCTAATTTCCAAATTAAGTAATTTATTTTTGAAAAAGAAAATATTTTTCTTTAGATCATAACAAACACTATTATTATAAACCTGTAAAAAATATTCATCAAATTAGATTCTTTGATTTTGTGAATTTGGATATTTTGGAACATGGTATTAATAAATATCAAAGGGAGAGTTTTAAAAGTATTCACATTTCCAGGAATCGAAATAAAGTGAATTTAATGTTAGAGTCTAGTAAATGGGACAATATTTATGATTCCTTATTAAATTGATTGGTTTTGAACAATGTATATAGAGGGATACTTAAATTTAATTTATTAAATTTGATAGTGGCGATAAGGTATATATGGATTAAAATATAAAGTTCAGTTTAGTCCGTGATGAGGAGCCGTAGCGAGCTCAAAACGTTGGACTGGATCTTCAATTAGGTAAGGGTGTTGGGGACCGTCAGATTACACTTTACTAACAAAATTTTTTCAGCTTATATTTTATTTTCAGAGTAGTTTACGGGAGGGGTGACTGTATTCAAGGACAGTCTGAAATGTCATTATAATTTTTAATTTTAATTTTTATTTTTATTATTTTTGTGTATTGATGTATTAATGTTCATGTAGATATGTATTGATATAGTTAAGTATTGTTTTGGATTGATTTGATTGGACTGTAAGACCAATGAAAAAATATTTATTTTTTGTGTATAAACAGTCGGCAAAAGGACAATTAAAGAAATACCTTAATAAAAAAGTAAATTATATAACGAAATTACAGCTGACAACAATGGACCATTAAAACAAATGACTAAGTACATTTTGTATGTATCCTCCCAAATAACAGCATGTGTACGAGTGTTTAGACTCTTAATTCAAACAGAGATAAAAAACAGTTTATTATACGGTAGTAGTGTATCGATATTTCGTACTTCCTTTATCTTTTTGATAACTAATGTTATTTCAATCAATTTTTTAACGAATTTTTTTTGGGATTTTCTTATGTTTATTTAATCTAGTGCGACGAACTTCGTAGTATGCGCCTTCGTCTACAGGAAAAAGCGAGAGCGCCAGGCGAGTGAGGACATATGTGCAAGTCGTAAACATATATATATATATATATATATATATATAAACGTGCGCGCTAGAAGCACTTGACTTGTTTCCTTTTCTTACTTTCTCCTAAACGTATACGAATATCCAGCAAAGTATGTACAAGCACTTCTATACGTAGGCACGCCCGCACAAGCAAATATATATATATATATATATATATATATATATATATATATATCTATATAGGGGGTGTAACGAGGCCGAAACCGAAATGCAACTCGTTAGCCGCGGAGGAGAGCAGAGCGGGGAGAGGGGGGAGCGAACATTCGTCGCGGAGAGGAGAATAGAATAGTTTAGTCTCGTTTGGCATAATACGAGTAGAGCCACGTGCGCCCGAGTCGGAAGAAAAAAAGAAACGAATAAAGCGAGGTTTTTGTATACGCTCTTTAGACGACCTACGGAGGGAAGAAAGCCTTCGCGACAGGTTCCGCGCCGTCTGCAGCGGTTGAGGGGATCTTCCGCGGGAGCCGACGACTTTTAGCATCACCGAGAACGTGCCGAAGGCCCTGCAACTCCCGCCGTCACCCAGCGCTTGCCACGCTAGTGCCCGCGTCTGTTCCGTGTTTGCGCAGACGGTGTAGGCAGATCGAGCCGCCCAGCGTCGACGCCAGTGCTCCTGGGGGACGCCACGTCGTGAGTACACTCAGGTTAGTTTATGCGAGTGCGCCCTTGCGAGGCGCTCCGCCAGTGGCCGGACGACCGTGCGCGCGCGCGTATTGCGGCGTGCTCGACTTCACGGTCGTTATTGCAGGCGCGCGAGCCTCGCGGCTTTTAAGATTGTAAACCGGGAGATTGTCGCGCTAGAAATAAATCTTGTACTTGATAAGCCCGTTTGCATTGATTTCTGTGTTTTTTCCTCGCTGTCAGTCTCTACCTTCCCTGTTCATTTTCCCACATCACGCTGACATTGCGCCTCCGCGGGCACGGCGAAGAGCTTCCACCGTGCGATCTGAGCTTGCTGCAGATGCGGTGCTCGTTGCCAGAGCACTGCACACGAGACAAGTAAGTAGGCTCGCGAATCGATTTATTTTGTTGTAACGAGCCGGCTCGTCACGTCGCGCTGAGACTCTACCGCCGACGGGCGCTTATTCCCCGGACGGCGAGAAGAAGGTGCAACATGGGTTGCGCGCGGGCCATACGGGAGCAGCCGCGCATCGATGTTCGAACTGGAGTTGCATAATCGGATCCAGCCCGTTACAATATATATATATATATATATATATATATATATATATATATATATATATATATATATATATATATATATATATATATATATATATATACTATATATGCATATATGTGTGTACGGCTGTATATACGAATTTGCATATATCTCGGCATACAAGTATATATTCATATAGGTTTACATTATATTCCAAAAGGAAAAGAAAAGGAATCTTATTGAAATAATATAATAATTCGTAATGAATTATATTAAATTAATTAAATATGCTTATCGGTATAATAATTATATTAATAATAATAAAATAATTATTGTTTTCTTAGTTATTCTTATAATGATAATTAATAATATTACGATGTAAAATAATATTATAATAATATTCTTATTATAGTTAACTAGTAATCAAAAGACTACTAGTAATCAAAAGTTTAATGAAAATCTAAGAACCTAATATAAATAAACAACCTATTTAGTTTTGCGTTACGATTATTAACAATTATTTTACTTAATTACTATTTTCAAACAATTACAAAGTTTGCAATCGTTAAAATTTAGATTAATCGATTAATTATTATACGAATTAAATTACTAACAATAATATATTTAAAATACGTAAACAATATATGTTAACTAACTTATGACTATAATTATATAAAAATATCGTAATTATAATTGAAAATACTTTTCGAAATAAATATTTAAACAAATATATGTAAGCGCCTATAAACTTTGTTAATGTAAACATTATAAAACATGAGTATGTAATAAATAATTGCCGTAACTTTCTTGATTTTTAAAATATAATTACGATTCAAAAACGAAAATGAACCATATTTTTCAGCGAACAAAATTAACTATATAACATACTCATGGTAAATATGCGAATATGTTTTTTTATCATATAATGGAAAATCGAATTGGAAACATTAAACGAGTTCGTGCTGTACTCATTCCCTATATACTTCGGAAAAGTCGTAATTTCTCTCCCATTGCTGCAAGGCTTGCATAGGAATAATGCAGCTTCATTTTTAAGGGAGGGAAAGTAGATGAAATACCATGAGCCTATTGGTCCAGAACTATTTTTTACGACTTTTCCATAAGCGCAACGTTAGATTTTTCGTTTATGAGGAGGTCAAAAACACGACGAGCATCCTATTCAGGGTCCCTCCGGAGAAAGACTGTCTCAGAGAAAGCATTAGCGGTGTATCTGACGTACTGGTATTCTGGAACGTACTCGGTATGTTGAGTAGAATGCTCTTATAGCAAAATACTAATATCTAGTACATTTGAAACATCGCGATTCCGCGTGCTATTTCGTATCATTCGTGGTATATTGGAAAAAGCTTTAGGCCGTAGTCCTTTATACGGCTGTGCCATTTTGAGCCGTTGTTTTTCCTCTTTCTAACGCTTACTTAGTCGTCTCACCGCGTGTTGAGCACGTCGACTACCGATAGTTGAGTCTGCGTTTTATATTAGTAGAATACAGTTGCTATAAAAGGAAACATTAAATAAACTTGGAAAATTGAGTATTATTGTATATACTAGTGATAATTAATTCTCTGCTGAGTGTTCGGGGTGTCCATGGTATGATTGGATTCTGGGTAAGGTACTAACTATTATCTAAACGTTTACACGGTAATATACCAGTATCACTGCTGACAGTATTCAGTCATTTTGGTCTCTACACTCTGATCTTGGTAACGAATTTCGCAAGGTAAATTCGTTTTGGGATGATGAACTTAATCCGCGTCGCTAGTATCACTTATCTAACCCTATCCCTTGTAGTACACGAGAGTGTATTTTAAAAAGGGGTACGTAAAACCGATAACTACGCGGTAACAAAATTGGGGGCTGGTCCGCGATGTTACGGATAACTGATATTTGAGCGTTCGCAATAAATTTATAATTAAAATTTTAAATAATAACATAATATTCGAGAAGAGGCGATAATAAGGTGTTATAATACAATATTTCAAAAAAAAATTTATAATTTCGGTGGAGAAAAACGGGTATTATACTCCCGACTATTCAGCCAAAGCTCGAGCCAAAGCTCGCCGTCGGCAGCAGAAACAAAAGCGGAAGGGCGCTCAACTAAAAATCCAACAGGAAATCATACACGGAAGGATTGCTAAGGGCTATCCTCTGTACAATCAGCGGGAGCTAAACCGTGCAATCGGGATTTTATATAAGAAAAAATTGTAGTGGAGACGGGAGCACGCAGCGAAGGCAGAAAACGTCGCACCGAACACAGCAAAAGTGGTCGCAGTTGTGGCCGCTCCTGCAGCCACCGGTGCACTCGCCGCCGCTAGCTTTCGCACTACCGCCCCCGCAGGTCCAACTACGGCTGCGCCCACCACTGCACCTAATCTCGCTGCCGTGCAGTGGCTACACACAATACGGCAACCACCTTCGCCGCTTCCCGCATTGGGTCTATCACCGCCACCATCTCCAACATTTTTGTCTACAATACGGCAACCACCTTCGCCGGTCTCTCATTCGGTCCGTCACCGCCACTGTCGCCAATCCTTTTACCAAGTTCGTCGCAATCAGTTTTGGACACTAAAAATAACGTTCCGGAAGATCAGAACGGGAAAGATCAAAGTTGTTTGTTCGACGAATTATTTGACCTAGATATTTTTTAACTAATACTAATTTCAAATAACTGTATCTGAATAGGAATATATAAGCGTCCTTTTTTATCTCTAAGTATTGAGTTGATTTTATTTTCACCCCATTTATCCTAAATATTCTAATAATACTAAAATAAAATTATAATAGATTCTATTATAAAAAAAATGAAAATAAATAAATAAATAAAAAAAAAAAAAATTAATAAAACATATATATATATATATATATATATGTATATATAACACCGAAAAGGAAATACAGAGGCATATAGAGTTTTGTATTAAAAAATTTAATATATTAAGGGGAAATAATTTAATTACGTACGATATATTAGAATATTTTGAGTACAAAATTTCCATCGCTGAAAAAACGTTAAGCGAAAAGAATAACATTATCAAGGGGTTGCAAAATGAAAATAACATTCTAAAAAATTGGTTTCTTTGCTCCGTTGAATCGTGTATCAACAATTTGATTAATCTAAAATCGAAAAGGGGAATTGATAATCGAGACATCACAAATCTAATTGAAATTTTTAATAACTTCAGTATCAAGGAGTGAAATTGTCGTTTTTATCTTTTCCGGACAGCGTATTACTCGGAATCAAGCGAAAGGGAGTGAAGAACTCAAAAACAAAATTACAGCCTGTTTGCCGGGCGAATTAAGAAGGAACGTAGGGCGCGATTTAGACGAACTTTCCATCGCGAGCTCATCTACTAGTTTTGACTCTGAAGCGACAATAATATTCAATAAAACATCACCGGTTAGTTCTCTCAAGCTCAGTAACCTGTATGCGGAAAAAATGGCAGTGGCAACCGTGTCTATAAAGGACGCCATAAGGGTCGTTCTAGAATTTGACGGGATGGGAGTTACTATTGTCGAGTTTTTTGAAGGACGCGACGAAGCAAGATAGAGATGATAGATGATAGACGCCATGCATGAAGCGATTCTAATTAAATTAATTAAAATTAAAATAAAGGGGGAAGCGAAGAAAGCTATGCTAGGACAAACGTTCGAAAACATAGACACGCTGAAGGATTATATAAAAAATATATTCATTCCCACTAAAACGGTGAATCAATTACAAAGTGAACTCAAATCCCATTATCAGCACGATTCTGAAAAGTTTATCACCTTCGCTAATCGCGTCTTAGGTGGACAAATCTGAGATACGAAAAGGGTTACCACAGGAACGGTAAGTCACACGTTCAAAAGGCAAATTGAAGATACCGTTGTTGAGTTTTTTAAGCGCGGTTTAAAGCTAGAAAACGAAGATAAATTAGAAGGTGCCGACGATATATTAAACATAGTCAAAACGCTATAAAAATGGAAGAATTCTGGAGGGTAAATTAAGGAAATCAAATCGACGCATTAAGGAATCCAATAGAGAACCGTGACCATAATAACAAAATAAATAAACGCGCTTTATTATGTCAAACCGAAGGACCTGTTTGCCAATTATGCGATCAGCTAGGCTATAAAGCTCAAGTATGCAGCAATAATAAGATTTGCCAATTGTGTCATAAAATTGGTTATCTTGCGAAAAATTGAAACTCACAACAAAAAAGGTGCCAACTATGTCAAAAAACGGGTCACTCCGCCAATACTTGCAGAAGTCAGATAATTTGCCCGATTTGCAACATAGTTGGACACCAAGCAAATAATTGTTACCGATTGAAAAATTCGACCACTTATACTCAGAAGAATGACAATAAATTCGCTCTGAATTGCCGCAGGCAATTGTAATAAAAAAAAAGCTGCAGTTACTGCAAAAACAGAGAACACACGCTCCTAGAATGCCGAAAGCGACAACATAATCAAAATATCAGATCGGGAAATGGTTGAGGTGACTCGCCGTCGAGCGCACAGCAGGAAACGCTCACATCTAGACTGCGCCTGATAAACACAGCAACAATAGAGGAAGAGATGGAAGAACTGCTACCACTATAAATAGAAATATATCTTATATAACTTACAGTTTGGGTAATCAGGTTACGAGATTTATGATTGACTCGAGTTCGCAGGGAAATATCATAAAAATAAGCACGTTACCCCACAAAATTAACATTGATACTACACGTACGATAACCTTATAGCCCTCGAGTTAATAAGCTCCCTAGCTACAGTTCGATTAAAAATCCTGTCGCACTATGTAATTTTCCATGTAGTAGAAGACAATTTTGAAATTTCGTACGATGGAATTCTAGGTCCAAATTTTCTATTCCAAATGCGAGCAATAGTATATTTTATAAGACAAATATTAACAATAGACAAAAACGAAATAGATCTCAAACAGGACGATCCAATATACAGGACTATTACCTTTCTAAATACCAACGCCTGTATAAATGGTCATGTATTATTGACCTTAGTTAATTCCAAAAACATATGTATAATAGATATCAGGGCCAAAGGGAATCCTATATCCCCGACAATATTAAAATAATTCGAAAAGAAATAGTTTATTTACACGCTATTACAGGTGATCCTATCCCTACCTCAGAGAATGTAGTAATTGAGATATTAGGGAAACCGACAGAATTTCAAGTTGTATCAAACAACCATGATATACCGGGCGCTGGAATTTTAGATTTAGGATTCTTAAAAGAAAATAAAGTAATTATTGGTTTCAGTTCTCCAACCATGGAAATTGATAAGGAGGTCGCATCACTCGTGACACTAACTCGAACTGCTAGGTAACGGAGACTGACGACAAAGAGGAGCTGGAGGAGCATAGTTTGAACTTCGAAAATTTTAAACATATTGATGAAACAGAATATTTATCGGACGACCTCGATTATGAATACTATAATATTATTAGAAGAATTATTCTGTCTTACGGATAGGGAATCAAAAATTTTGAACTATTTCCCTTTAACTAATTTAAACCCAACCGACAGGGAGCAGACCGAGAGATTAATAAAGGAAAATTCAGATAGATTTTATATAGGAGATGAATTAAGTATAGCTAATATGGTAGAACACAGAATTATTACATCGGACGATATTCCTGTAAGCACTAAGCAATATCGCCTTCCCCACGCATTGAAAGAAGTTGATCGACAAGTTGCCGATTACAGAATATTATAAAACATTCTAAATCTCCGTCTAATACTAGTCTTTGGGTAGTAGAGAAGAAATCTCAGGCTAATACGCTAAAATGGCGTATTATATTATATTTTAGGCCCCTCAACGAAAAAACTGCACCAATGGTGTACCCGTTACCCAATATTGTAGAGATTTTAGACACAGTCGGTTCAGCAAAATACTATACGGTAATGGACTGTGTTTCAGGATTCCATCAAATTCCAATGCATCTGAAGGAAATACACAAAACAGTCTTTTCTACGTTAAATAGGCACTATGAATTCATAAGAATGCCTTTTGGTCTTAGGAATGCTGGCGTAGAATATTAAAGAGCCATGAATTTTACCCTAGAGGATTTAATATTTTTATTTACTCTAAAACATTAGAGGAACATGAAAAAATATTCGGTGCAGTAATGGAAAGGCTCAGGAAGGCTAACTGGAAACTAGAGCCTAATAAATGTAAAATATTACAGCGGAAGGTTTCGTATCTAGGTCACGTATTATCTGAGAAGGGATTACAACCCGATCCTAAGAAACTTGAAGCCGTAGAAAGATTCCCAATGCCTAAAAATTTCAAAAATATCAGATAATTTTTGGGTTTAGCCGGCTGTTGCAGAAGATTCATTAAAAATTTCGCAAAAATCACTAAACCGTTAACTAAACTTTTACAAAACAACGAACTGTTTAAATGGACAGCAGAAGTAGAAAAATCCTTTCAGACGCTTAAACAAGCCTTGTTTAACAAGGCCCGGAGCTTCGATGATTATGATGTTTACGAGAAAGAAGCTTTAGCCATGATACACGCAGTACGCGGATTCCGATCGTATACGTTCAGAAAGAAATTGATAATTATTACCGACCATCAACCACTAGTTAGGTTTAAGAGAGCTGATCTGAATACACATGTTTTGAAATGACGGTTTAAACTATCCGAATACGATTTCAACATAATATATAAACCTAGGAAAGCAAACATTAACGCCGATGCTTTATCTAGGAATCCCGTTATTGTGGAAAATATTAGTGCTGTTACGCGCTTACAAATTAAACTACAAGAAAAAAACAGAAGGAGCAAGAAATTGAGAAAATTACCGAATAGGAAGAGGTATCTGTAAAGGCAACCATAAAAAACGGTAACGCTACGGTAAATAAAAGCGAACGACTACGGAAAAGCAAACGAAAGAAACAATTATTATCTAGTAAGAAAAAACGATGTCGAAATAATAATGCACCAACTAACGGTTCCGATGAAGAAAGCTCATCTGTATACGACAGTACCTCAAGATTTTCCGGAGTGGATTCAGAAATCGAAGAACCTGGCCTTCCAAATCCTATTTTCGATAGGAAAAATACAGCATCAAATTATCCCAAGTACGGTAATATTATGGAAAATAAAGATATTATTCAATATCGTCCTGATAATATAGCATATTTTGTAGAAATAAATGGGAAGCCCTGCGATTTCGGGGCCGAAAAGTTACTTAAGGCTAACAAGATACCAGAACTACAATCATTTGAAGTTAATAATATACACAAAGTAAAATTAACTAACAAGAAATATCTAATTGCCTTATGTATAAGAACACAAACGGCTGAATCACAGCTCACTATGAAGCAAAACGTAACTAATACCTTTGAGAAATTAAAGAATTTTGCATACGACCAAAAACCTTAAGGAAATAAGTATAGCCAAGAGTGATTATATAGAGAACTTATCTTGGACTGAAGTCCTAACACTGATTAAGATGGTATTCGAAGGTAGGAACATTAAGATTATGATTTGTAGAGGTACTCTAAAATACGTTCCAGAAAACGAACGTAACGCAATTTTTTACGAAAACCATAATTCTCTCGTAGGAGAACACCGCGGAGTCTCTAAAACGTACAATAGAATCAAGCAAAACTACTTTTGGGAAGGTTTAAAACAAGACGTCCAGAGACGAAGACAGCAATGCATAAATTGCCAATTAAAAAAGTTAGTAAGGTTGAAAACGAAACAACCCATGATAATTACGGATATTGCGGGAACCACATTCGAAAAACTAGCTCTATCGTAGGATCTTTACCGAAAACTTCACGCGGTAATGAATACATATTAACTACGCAAGATCAATTATCGCATTTTTTCACAGCTGTAGAACTTCCAAACGCACAAGCATCAACTACCACTGACGCTTTTATTAAACGCTGCATTTACGAATTCAGTACTCTGAAAGTTATTTGAACTGAACAAGATAGAATTTTTTTAAGTAATTTAATGCAACGGATAGGTAAACGATTTAGAATAAAGAGAATTAAAACTACCGCGTATCAACCGCAATCTAATGGATCTCTTGAACGATCTCATCACGCGTTAAGCGAATATTTAAAACAGTATACGAGTATAGATTCCGACTGGAACGAATGGGTGGATCTAACTACGATAAATTATAACACGTGCGTCCAAGAAAGTACTAAACACACCACTATTGAAGTAGTATTTGGGACATTAGCGCGAGTCGCATCAAGCGAACCATTAAGGGAAGCCGATTTAATTCCAACCTACCAAAGTTATGTTAAGGATTTAGTCATCCGTTTGACCCGCATAAAAAAATTAGCGTACGATAAACTCGTCAGTTCAAAGCATAAATAAAAAAAAAACTATCATAAAAATACCAACGAAAAACACTTAGGTAGGCGATTATGTATTTTTACTAAAAGGTGTAAAAAACAGGAAATTCGGAGATTTATATTCCGATCCACATAAAATACTGGAGATTATCGGAAAACATAATGCGAAGATTCAAATTAGCCATTAACATTCAGATTAGCCATAGCCGCCGTTCTGGGAATCATAGGATATGATTGCGGATCCAGAGTTATGAATGTAACTAAACTATCGCTGTTACATATCGGAGACTGCGAAAAACGATCCTCGTATCGTCTTCACTTATCTGAAATTACTGCAAATTGATGATAATCTTATACAAATGCAAAATCGATATTCATCGAACCGTTTATTATTGCCGAATGTATTCACACATCTCAATCGTAATGAATGGAATAACTGAATACTTGTATGAAATAAGTAGGGATTCTTGTTTAACATTGCACCAAACAGGGATTATACATCTGGGTAATAATCATATTATTAACGGAATCAAAAAAAATCAAACATCAGTCTATCCGATTACTTTAGCTGGATATTTAAATTCCGACTGCAAATGTAACGAGGCGGTTTACAGCGACCCCTATGGATCTTGGGAATCCGTCGTTGTACAAGGGATCGTTAGAATCAGCCTTCGCGAATATTTCGGCCGAGTCAGTTTGAAGGACGATAAAATCCACCTGGAATCGAGGACGACTTGTGTTCTGTCTGAAAAATAATGCATAGATTCACGAAACGGACACACGTTCTGCGAATCGATCCCCGCTCATAATTGCCAGTTCAATAAATATAGTATTTTATACGAAGGGAGGGCGATAAAAATGGTTGTAGATAACCATGTCAACCAAGTTGTATTCTCCCTGTCGATCGAGGAACTGACTTTTGCCTTAACAAAGAAACAAGTAGAACAGGTCTGCGGCTATATAATAATAAAAACCGAACATCCGAAATTAGTCATTTTTGAAACCGAAAAAGGCAAGTCATTCGCTTCTCAAAACGCAATGTCAACCTTGAATATGGAGATTTTCACATATGTAAATTCTAAATTCTTATACGTAGAAAAACACTTAAGAACATGAGCCTATTGTCCAAAACTGTTTTTTACGACTTTTCCATAAGCGCAATGTTAGATTTTCCCTATATAAGGAGGTGGAAAAACGCGACCAGCATCACAGTTTCGGAGTCTCTCCGGAGAAGCACTGTTTCAGAAAAAGCATTAGCGGTATATGTGACGCAGTGGTATTCTGAAACGTAATCGGTCTGTTGAGTAGAACGCAATTGTAGCGATCTACCGATATCTATTGCATTTGAAACATCGCGGCTCCGCGTACCATTACGCATCATTCGTGGCATATTGGGAAAAGCTTTAGGTTGTACCCTGGTATAAGTCGGTGCGGAAAGCCCCAGTAATTGACAAGGTGCCCTGAGCGATCTGCCACTTCGGCGCTGCGACCATTCGCATTTCATTAGTATACTAAACGTCGGGGTGAGCGCTCTCAGCGGTAACCCGACGTATATATTACAGAAAGCGAAAACTGACATACCCATCGGTGTTAGGCCAGTGGTACGCAGTGACCCTTCGCGTTTGATTTTTTATTAATACGCCCTCGCTATACGAGGAGCCATTTTCAACCGTTGTTTTTCCTGTTTCTAACGTTTCTTCTCACCGCGTGCTGAGCACGCCGACTACCGCCATTTCGGTCCGCGTTTTATAATAGTAGAATACATTTGTTGTAAAAGGAAACATTAAATAAAATTGGAAAAAGTGAGTATTATTGTCTATATTATTGATAATTAATTCTCTGCTCAGTGTTCGGGATGATCATGGTATGATAGGATTCTGAGTAAGATACTGACCAGTATCGATGCATTTACGCGGTAAGATATCAGTATCACTCCGAACAGAATTCAATCATTTTGGTCCCTACATTCCGATCTTGGTAACGAATTTCGCAAGGTAAATTCGTTTTGGGATCATAAACTGAATCCGCGTCGCGAGTATCACTTATCTAACCCTATTTCTGCTAGTACATGAGAGTGTAGGCTAAAAAGGGGTACGTAAAACGGATAACACGGATAAACGGATAACAACTACGCGGTAACATATATAAGCGGTAACACTATTCGCTTTTTATTATATGGAAAATAAGTTTTATATATTGATCTTATCCATAATTTTTTTTCATTTTATTCTAAAACATTTTTTCTTATCAATTTCTATAATATTTATAATCAAGCGACTCAAAATATATACGTAATCTATCTATCTAGAATTTTTATCAATTTTTACGTACATCTCAACTTTTTTTCGAAACAGCTCTGTATTTAATTACATATATTAAATAACTAGCACCCCCCATCTCGGCTTCGCCCGAGATAATAATTTAACCGATTTCTTAAATAATTCAATAATATCTAAATCAAAAGTACTTTTTATATAAAAATCTATATTACTATAAATAATTGACCGTAACTTACCTATCGCCGCTTTTGTATAAAATGCTGCTTCAATGTAGCGTCCCTTCAAAAAGTTGATATTTTCCCGACCATTTTATACAACACACACACACACATATTGGATGCAACTTCTTTTGGAAAATTTGTACTTTCGAGTTCGAGCGGTAGAAAAAGATGTCCAAGAGTCTTGAGTGTACGGAGAATATCATCTTCGGGCGATAGAATATGTGTCGGGACGACTCTTACTGGGAGTGTGCGTGTTCGAATTATAGAATACCAATATCATCATCGAAGTCGTACTGACATACATGGACATTGTTGCCCATCAACTATACACGAAATTCCCCGTGTAAGTCGCTCCAAATCATCCGGAAATCGCATTCTATCATCCGAACATGAAACTCCCTGTAGAAATTGTTCCGGCACACCTAAAAATCGTTTCCTACCAACTAAACACGATAGTTCCAGGAGAAATCGTTCCGAGAAAGCTAGGCATCCCTTTCTAACGATTAAACACAATACTCCCCGTATAAGTCGTTCGAAAAGACCTAGATATCCTGTTTTACCGTCCCAATACGAATCTTCCCATAGACGTTAATTTTCTCATACCTGGACATCGTTTTCTATAACAATCGGTTCAGTAGTTTTTTCGGTTATCGTAAACAAAAATACGCTTTGTCTTTATAAATTAGTATTATATGATATGATATGATATGTATGATATGATATATATTTAACATTAAACGCGATTTATCATATAGTCTTTAAAATTGTATATTATAATTTTCAGAATCAAATAAATTATTGAAATTACTCTATAAAATACATAATAATTTAGATAATCTATTTTTAAGAATTTCTTCAATAGACAATTTTATCATAAGTGAGGTCTACAATCACTGCATTATTATAAGTAAACAACCAGAATCACTTCATTTTAATCAGAATTATCAGATTAATTTAATCAGAAAATGACTCTATTCCGTAGACCAATCTTTGTGTTAAATCGGAATAAAAGGAATTCTTGAAATTCAATAAGTAACAATACAGAGTAGTTTATAACAAATATAAATGAATAGTATGCTGTTTGAATGTGAAAGAAACTAAGAATATGATTTATGAATTATATTTAGTATGTAGTATTAGAGACAGGGGTTAATTCAACTACGTTAACATTAAAATCTACACCATATTCATGATATTACTACAAAACTTCAAATTCCATCCTATTGTAAAACGTTGTAGAATGTAAATCTTGTAGATATAATTTCAAAAACCTATAACTGTTCAAAATTAAAAAGTTAAATTTTTGGTTTATATTATTATTTATATTTTTAATATTTGAAACAATTAATGAACATTCTTATTCTGTTCCTACAATATTATATAAGCATAAAATATTAAAAAGAAATTTTTTAAACTAATTATCGAAAATCCATTTTAGCACAAAATCATAAGACTCAATTTGAAATTTCTACAATGTAGAAAGGAAAGACCTGATTTTTGACAGAATGAAAAATTTGTCTGCATTATGAAGCTGCATTGGGTTTGGGTTTGAATTGCTTTTTGATACTCGTGCGCATATTAGATATTATTTGGTTTAGCTTCTGTATGATTCAAAGGAAAACAGCAATGTCTCATTGAAGAGAAGCGTGCAGCTATATCTATATATATATATATTTATTGCCTACGTCACAGCTCGTGACGAAGGCAAATGCGCACACTAATTGATGCTGACGTAGCTATAAACTTGCCTAACTATTTTACTTTTGTTAAAAGTTTTTTTTACAGATAATAATTATTAATTATTAATCGATTATTGAAGTTATTGCATATAAATTAAAAATATAATATTTTTTTAAAGTATAATATTTATATTAAAATACTGACAAATGATATACTGATAATTTATAGTGTTATATCATTTTTATTTTATTATTAAAAAAAGAATTATGTAACAGTATAAAAAGATCAGTATTTTTTAAAATTCTGTATTAAAATTTTTAATCAACATAAATTTATATATATATGGGTAAAACATACCAAAAGTGGACCGATGAATATAATTGTTTAATAGAAGAAGCAAAGTCCATCAAAATACATCGAACGATCGTGCATAACCTTATATTATTACATCTTGCATTAATAATTAATTACACATGGCGGAATCATATATTATCAAATAATAATCTTCCATAGATATCAAGACTGCATAATTGGTCGTCGTATTGAGACGTATTGCGTAGTACCAGAGATAATAAGGAGAGATTGTCGATGCCATTTACGAAAGGCTCGACGATTTTCGAGCGCCGGGAGCGTGCGCCCTCAATAGGCTCAACTGCTACACTAACGCGACGTCACAGCTACGTCAGCATAAATTAATGTGCGCATTTGCCTACGTCACGAGCTGTGACGTAGGCATTAAATATATATAGATATAGTTATACGCTTTTGTCCAATGCGACGTTGTCGTTTTTGTTTATATCATTACAGAGGCTAAGCCAAAACATCTAATATGCGCACGAGTATCAAAAAGCAATTCAGACCCAGCTCCTATGACAGCTTTATCATGCAGATGAATTTTTGATACTGCAGAAAATCAAGACTTTCCTTTCTTCCATTGTAGAAATTTCAAATTGAGTCTTATGATTTTGTGCTAAAATGGATATTCTTTAATTAATTTAAAAAATTTAATTTTAATTTTTAGTGCTTATATTATATTGTAGTAAATAACGCGTAGGAACAAAAAGAGAAAATCCATTAATTGTCTCTAATAATAAAAATATAAATAATAATTATAAATCAAAAATACTCTGTATTATTACTTATTGGTATGATATACATATTGATAAACAATTCGTGTAATTCCGATTTAACACAAAGATTAATCTAAATCATAGAGTCATTTTCTGTATTCATTAACAACAAAATTATTCTGTTTGTTTATTTATAATATTGCAGTGATTGTGGACATAACCTCACTTATAATGAAATTATCTATTGAAGAAATTTTTTAAAAAAAATTATCTGAATTACTTATGTATATTATAGAGTAATTACAATAATTTATTTTATTCTGAAAATTATAGTATCATATTTTAAAGAACATACAATAAATCGTTTATAAACTTAATTGTATATTATTTAATATCTATCTACTTATATATATATATATATATATATATATATATTTATATAATATATATATAATATATATATATATATATATATTTATATAAATCTGATAAGTTGTTCAAACGTTTCAATGATATATATATATATATATATATATATATAAAAAACTGATAAAAATTCTGGAGAGATAGATTAAGTATAGATTTTGAGTCGTTGATTACTAATATTATAGTGATTGATAAAAAAAAAGGTTTTGGAACAAATTGAATAAAAAAATATAGATCATATCAAAATATAAAACTTAATTTCCATGCAATTTTTCTATAAAAGAAAAAAATAAAATCGAATACAAAACAATGGATTGAAAAAGAAATTGCAGTAAAAAATTTGGTGAAAAAAATTATGAGATAAAAAAATTTTATATAAATCAAACCAGTTTAAAAAAACATAAGAAAAAAGTCCAAAAAAAGTAGTTAAAAAATAAAAAAAATTTTTTTAATAAAACTGATTTCAACAAAATAGATTAAAAGAAAATTGGTTTTAAAAAATGTAAAAAAAAAAGTACGAAATGTCGATAGACTACTAGCGTATAATAAACTGCTTATTATCTCTGCTAAACTATACATCCTGTTATTTATGAGGATACATATAAAATGTACGTAGCCATTTGTTTTAATGGTCCATAGTTGTCAGCTGTAATTTCGTTATATAATTTATTTTTTGTCAAGCTACTTCGGAATATTTCCGAAAAATATTTTATATAAATATTTCTCTTATATACGAACATTTTTTTGGTTTTCTACGAAAACATTTATATATATGATATAAATATTTTTAGTTTATGGATTAAAAATCTACAAATGTATTATTATTAGCTAAAATAATAGTAATAAAAAGCAATGAATTAATAGAATAAAACTTATGTTTTATATAAAATTGTTTGATAGATAGATCTCTTAAAAATAAAATTTTTTATGTACAGATGGTTCCGTAAACTGTTTTAGAAGCTACGATATTTAGAAACAATGTTCGGAGATCTTTTTGGATCTGCGAGGATCGCCGGACCAGTTTGGGGTACAAAAATCTGATATTTTTGTACATGATTTACATAATTTATATACACCATTTACATGAGTGTACAGTCTTATAGCAAAAACTGTTGGGACTGTTTATTTGCTGATTTATTTACTGTTTTTAGAAACATGTCTGTATTCAATTTTTTATATTAAAGATTATACATTTAAGATTATAAACGATTTATTATATGTTCTATAAAATATTATACTATCATTTTCAGAATAAAATAAATTATTGCAGTTACTCTATAATATATACATAAGTAATTCAGATAATTTTTTTTAAAAAATTTCTTCAATAGATAATTTCATCATAAGTGAGATTATGTCCACAAAGACTGTAATATTATAAATAAACAAACAGAATAATTTCATTATTAGTTTATTCAGAAAAGGACTTTATGTTTTAGACCAATGTTTGTGTTAAATCGGAATTACACTAATTGTTTAAAATGTCAATAAGTAACAATATAGAGTAGATTAAAATAAATATAAATGAAAAGTATGCTGTTTGAATGTGAAGGAAACTAGGAATAATGTATGTGATTTATGAATTATATTTAGTACGTAATATCACAGATATGGTTTGATTAACTACGTTGACATTAAAATCTACGTTATACTTGTATTTTTTTAAAATATGTTTAAGCTCATGTCATTACTTATAATTATTTAAAATACTTATACATTTTTTATTGATAATGCATATTGTAGAAAATACAAAACTTTAAATTCTATCCTATTATAAAACGTTGTAGAATGTAAATCTCATATATTGTAGTTATAATTTAGATAACGTATAACTTTTAAACTTAGTTTTTTAACTAAGTTAAAAAACTACTATATTTTTATTTTATTTTATTTTATTTTAGCATTTAATTTCAAGAATTTCATTTTCCATTTTTGATTTATATTATTATTTATATTTTTATTATTTAAGACCATTAATGGATTTTTTGTTTTTGTTCCTATTCGATATTTACTAAAATATAATATAAGCATTAAAAATTAAAATTACTTTTTTTAAACTAATTAAGGAATATACATTTTAGCATAAAATATAAGTCTCAATTTGAAAATTCTACAATGAAAGATTGGAAAGTCTTGATATTCTGCAGAATCAAAAATTCGTCTGCATTATGAAGCTGGCATGGGAGTTTGGATCTGAGTTGTTTTCTGATGCTCGTGCGCATATTGATATTATTTTGCTTAGCCTCCGTATGACTTAAACGAAAACAGCAACGTCGCATTAAACTGAAGCGTACAACTATATCTATATATATATATATATATATTGATTGTTACGTCACGAGCTGCGACGTTGCTGTTTTTGTTTAAATCATACAGAAGCTAAGCCAAAACACATTGTCGGGATCGTACACTATACGAGCCCACATCGATATGCGCGTGCGCGCCCATGTATATGTACCGCGCACGTAATGTAGCGAGCGGCAGCGCCTCCAACTGCGTGGAGGGGGTCGCGACGCCGCGGCATTCCTGTACGGTAATCGGTAGAGCCAGGAACCTATAGTCCTGCTCTCACATCTCCATTGTTGTATTGCTATAAGAATAAAGTTATTGATAATTATTAACAAAGTGATCATCACGGAAATTCACCGGGGACAGCTCAAATCATCGCTACCAGGTATGCAACAATAGTTCAAACATTACTTTTTTCAAAATTAGTTTTGCAGCAACCGGTGCGAGAACGCACAGCAATACCACGTGGCCGCTAACAAAGGCGCGCGAACAAAGGACGCGCGTCGCCTAACGGTCAGCGCAGCGGCGGAAGCGCAACGAGCAGTGCATCTGCACCGCATCTCAACAACTGCAGCGGCAGCAGGAGCTCCGCGCAGCAGGTTGCAGCGCTCCAGGCGCAACCCCATCAGCAGCGGCGGCAGGAGCCCCACGCACGTGGTTGCAGCCATACAGGCGCGACCGCAGCAGCAGCGACAGCAGCAGCACCAACGTCGAGAAGTATAAGCCGGGTAGCAGCTTCATCATCAGCAGCATCGACATGGCCGAAATCTACGTAGGTTAAAAATTCTTATACTGTGCACGTAGTTTTTTTTTGTTTCTCCCCCTTATCTGTTCGGGGAAAGCGTAACGTACGTAGCAACACGCATATAAGTTTTCTTTTGTTAAACTGCATCTTTGACTTTTACGAGCGTGTTTAAGACTTTCTTTTTTCATGTAATATTTTCGTAATTATTTATAATAATAAGCTGCTCGAGCTAAGTGCGCTGCAATAATCTTGCGCAACATCGCA
The DNA here is from genome assembly GCA_018907035.1 of Sycobia sp. Sy_11. Classification (NCBI taxonomy): domain Eukaryota; kingdom Metazoa; phylum Arthropoda; class Insecta; order Hymenoptera; family Epichrysomallidae; genus Sycobia; species Sycobia sp. Sy_11. The sequence goes on along the minus strand of JACCIC010000383.1, from coordinate 21,297 downwards.
CATTTTAGTGCAGAACGCCTTTGTTTCCGGAAAAATCGTTTTACCGCGAAACCGCTTTGTGCGGCCACGTGCGCGTACAAGCACAGGATTTCCTCCTTCCCTCTCTTCTATGCGCACAGGAGGGCAAAGGAAGCATCTCAGTTCTGTCACCCAATAAGCGACTGCGAAAAGCGAAAACGAAAGATATCCTGCGCAGATCGAAAATAAATTAAAGTATAATAAATACAGTTACACGGAATGCAGTGCGAACAGTGCGCGCAGTAATCGGTATTTTAATTATATTAAAGCGAGTGCTTATCAAGCAAACGCCGTGCTCTTCAAATAGAGTACACGTCTTTTGGCGAAAGCCCCAGTAAATGGGAAGGCGGGTGGAACCACGTTACTGCAACTGGTTGGCATCGTCTGGAACTTGAACCAAGCGTCGGTTAGACGGACCTGTGCATCAGCACCCTCCGCAGTCGCACCGGTCGCTCCAACGAGGCTTGCGAAAGCGAGAGCCGTCACCATCCGCATTGCTTACGAGCAGATAGCACGGCATACGCTTAAAGTACTCAGGGAATAAAAGAAAAAAAAACTTACGCCTCTCCCGAGCAATAAAGCGAAGCGTATCGTTGCTTCTTAGCCACCCCACCCTCTTTTGCGTTGAACATAAGTGCACACACGCGGCAGGCAGGGACACGACTCTACCCCGACATCACAATAGGCGGGTATCTGCGTATACCTTGCGGCATGTAAGTCGGGCTCTATGAGCAACCCCGAGACCGTTATAGTCAGCCCCCCAGCCGAGAAAGGCGGGCAGTGAACTCAGTGTACAGGGTCGGATACGAGTAAAACGCGGAGCGGTACTTCGTACACCATAGTATTCACGGACAACAACATGGCGCTCTCTCACTCGCCGCCGAAGAATAGCGCAAGTGACAACCGCGATACGGCAGAGCTGTTGGAGCTTTGTCGTAGGATGAACCAACGGTTCGACGCACTGGCCGGGGAGAATACGGCACTTCGCGACCGCATAGATGAGATCAGTACTCATATGCAGGAAGTCAGTACACGCGACGGCAACCGCACAGATAGGGCTGCAGACCGTGTGCGATCACCTGCACGCGAAAACGCGAACGCGATTAGAAACGTAGACAATAACCCGGCAGCAGTCGGTGATATAGTACAACCGAACAATAGGCCGCGAGACTTTCGTTTCCCGCGATTCCGCACACACGACTGCGATGGCTGGTTTCAGTCATTCGAGCGCATGTTACAGATATTTCGGATTACCGACGATGCGGAAAAACTTGATTCGTTGATCACCCATATCGGTCCCGAAATTACCGACACTCTTTTCGAGTGTCTCCAGAATCTTCCGCAAGAGAACGCACACGGACCGAATCGCAATCGACGCGAACATTGTAGAACGCGTCCTGCGCGCGCAGGCAAGGCGTTTCGACGGCAAGAAGCCGATCATCGAGAGGATTGACATGAATGATGCCGAAGTTACGGTGGAAGTCGTCAGGTTGATCGTGGACGCCTATCAGACGAATAGCCTGGCTCTAGGCCCCGTCCGCGACACCTTCGATGGCGTCTTCCATACGGAGAATGCGGATCATCTCGTGATGATCAACAACGTTCACTACCAGGCAATCAGCCTAACACATGCAAAATTCGCGAACTTCCGTTGCCTCGAGATCGTGAATTGCACGAAAGTGTACGTCAATCCCATTGTTGAGTTTGTTAAGAACAATAAGCAGTTGGTCAAATTCAACTTTGACAACTGCGCGTACCTCGAAAAGACTATCATATCAGCGAAATTTTTGCAGCCGTATTCTCCGGCGAGAATGTGCTACAGGCTTTCAGCTTCGCGTACTCGGAGAAACAAGACATCCCTATGGGTAACGGGTACAGGTGGCCCACTATCTAGGAGTCGCGAACGTTACGGTGACTCCGCGTATGCAATAATCCGTACGCCGAAGACTCGATCCTAGCTATCACCAGCAACGCGAGAGCGCTGGAAGAGATTGTTATGAACGGGACAACACCGCTAGCGAATCACCAGTTTGATCAGTGCACCTACCTGCACAGAGTTAGTCTAGAATATTACCCGGCGCGAGCGAACTGCTGATAAACCTCAGCAGCAGAGGCGTGCGATTCATGACCGTTGTCAACAACTTAGGCAAGCGAAAAACCAGGCCACTTAGCGAGAGATTTATACTGAACGTGGCAAGACACAACACGCGCTTCCATGTACAGCTCGAACGGTGCCGGATCACAATCCCGGGCCACCTGGCGCAACAACTAAGACGAGAACGTGCGATCATCGATCAAAAAGAGAATACTTTTATTGTACGTCGCGGATATTAATATGTAATATATAACTACGTAGGTTAAGTTAGCTGTAGTATACAATAGTCGTAAGCGACTATTGTATACTTGACTACGACTTCAACGTAGTCAAGTCGCAAAATTAGGGGGGAGTGGTGTGGGGATCGTACACTATACGAGCCCACATCGAAATGCGCATGCGCGCCCATGTATCTACCGCGCACGTAATGTAGCGAGCGGCGGCGCCTCCGACTGCGTCGAGGGGGCCGCGACGCCGCGGCTTCCTGTACGGTAATCGGTAGAGCCAGGAACCTATAGTCCTGCTCTCACCTCTCCATTGTTGTATTGCTATAATAATAAAATTATTGTTAATTATTAACAAAGTGTATATTTATTGAGCATCCTCGACGACGACCGACGAGTGGACGGTCGGGCAACAATAAATATCGCCACTATCTCCACAACATTAAATATGCGCTGGTGTATCCAAAAGCAATTCAGGCCCAAACTCCAATGCCAGCTTCATAATGCAGACGAATTTTCATTCTGCAAAAAATCAAGACTTTCCAAATAAAAAAAATAAATTTCTTTTGCAAAAGAAATTTCAAATTGAGTCTTATGATTTTGTGCTAAAATGGATATCCCGTAATTAGTTTAAAAAATGTAATTTTAATTTTTAATGCTTATATTATATTGTAGTAAATAACGCATAGGAACAAAAAGAAAAAATCCATTAATGGTCTTAAATAATAAAAATATAAATAATAATATAAATCAAAAATGGAAAATGAAATTCTTGAAATTAAATGCTAAAATAAAATAAAATAAAAGTATAGTAGTTTTTTAACTTAGTTAAAAAACTAAGTTTAAAAGTTATACGTTATCTAAATTATAACTACAATATATGAGATTTACATTCTACAACGTTTTATAATAGGATAGAATTTAAAGTTTTGTATTTTCTACAATATGCATTATCAATAAAAAATGTATAAGTATTTTAAATAATTATAAGTAATGACATGAGCTTAAACATATTTTTAAAAAATACAAGTATAACGTAGATTTTAATGTCAACGTAGTTAATCAAACCATATCTGATATTACGTTCTAAATATAATTCATAAATCACATACATTATTCCTAGTTTCCTTCACATTCAAACAGCATACTTTTCATTTATATTTATTTTAACCTACTCTATATTGTTACTTATTGACATTTTAAACAATTAGTGTAATTCCGATTTAACACAAACATTGGTCTTAAACATAGAGTCCTTTTCTGAATAAACTAATAATGAAATTATTCTGATTCGAACATTGTGTCTAAATATCGTAGCTTCTAAAACAGTTTACGGAACCATCTGTACATAAAAAATTTTATTTTTAAGAGATCTATCTATCAAACAATTTTATATAAAACATAAGTTTTATTCTATTAATTCATTGCTTTTTATTACTATTATTTTAGCTAATAATAATACATTTGTAGATTTTTAATCCATAAACTAAAAATATTTATATCATATATATAAATGTTTTCGTAGAAAACCAAAAAAATGTTCGTATATAAGAGAAATATTTATATAAAATATTTTTCGGAAATATTCCGAAGTAGCATGACAAAAAATTAATTATATAACGAAATTACAGCTGACAACTATGGACTATTAAAACAAATGGCTACGTACATTTTATATGTATCCTCATAAATAACAGGATGTATAGTTTAGCAGAGATAATAAGCAGTTTATTATACGCTAGTAGTCTATCGACATTTCGTACTTTTTTTTTTACATTTTTTAAAACCAATTTTCTTTTAATCTATTTTGTTGAAATCAGTTTTATTAAAAAAATTTTTTTTATTTTTTAACTACTTTTTTTGGACTTTTTTCTTATGTTTTTTTAAACTGGTTTGATTTATATAAAATTTTTTTATCTCATAATTTTTTTCACCAAATTTTTTACTGCAATTTCTTTTTCAATCCATTGTTTTGTATTCGATTTTATTTTTTTTCTTTTATAGAAAAATTGCATGGAAATTAAGTTTTATATTTTGATATGATCTATATTTTTTTATTCAATTTGTTCCAAAACCTTTTTTTTTATCAATCACTATAATATTAGTAATCAACGACTCAAAATCTATACTTAATCTATCTCTCCAGAATTTTTATCAGTTTTTTATATAAATCTGATAAGTTGTTCAAACGTTTTAATGATATATATATATATATTGTAACCGCCCGAACGGCGGCTGTAGGTGAGAGCGCTCGTGCGAAACCGCGAGTGTTCGGGCGTGTCCGCGAAACGATACGCGCGAGCCGCGAGGGCGCTGGAAGCGCTGTAGGAAGTAAGAAGTTCCATACGCGTGCCGTTGTGAACCAGCGACGCCATCAGCGGCTACGAGCCGCAGCCACGCGCAGCCGCGCGAGCCAGCAGCGAGGAGCGAGAGAGAGAGCGCGCGCCCGGTCGCCCGGACAGCAGCGACTGCACCAGCGAGCGACAGCGACCGCATCATCGTCGTCGGCGGCAAGTAGCTTTTGCTTTTGTTATTTCATTCAGGTGCGCATATAGCTAGGTCCTGACCCGCCGTCGCATCCGCGCGCCGCGATCTGCCGACTGCATAGCTTCGCGGTTTAGCCGTAAAATATGTATTTATCGCGCGTAGCTTAGCGATCAGTTTTTAATTCCGTGTATCGTATTGTATCGCCGTAAATGCGTTCGAGTACAAATTGTCCGTTAGCATTTAAGGTGTAGAGTAATACCGTCGTTCCCACGTGTTTCGTCAAAAGCGTCCCGTTCCGTTTCCCCCCGTCCCTGTAGATGTTAAAGGAGTGCATGATTGACTAAATATTTGATGTAGTGTCGCGGAACGCGCACTCAGAATTAAGCATATGTATTGATTCATCGTTGTAAATAGTCGGTTTGTGTAAATAAACAGTAATATTGTAACAATCTAATAAATTCACTCGCGTGGTTCATTCTCTGTTCCCCGTCCCCTTTCAGTGGAGTGCACGGCCAGCAGCGTGGAAAAGTCCACACACACACACACGTAAGTGAATAGTAAGTATAACCCGATTTCGGGGTTATAATTATATATATATATATATATATATATATATATATATATATATATATATATATAAGTAGATAGATATTAAATAATATACAATTAAGTTTATAAACGATTTATTGTATGTTCTTTAAAATATGATACTATAATTTTCAGAATAAAATAAATTATTGTAATTACTCTATAATATACATAAGTAATTCAGATAATTTTTTTTTTAACAATTTCTTCAATAGATAATTTCATCATAAGTGAGGTTATGTCCACAATCACTGCAATATTATAAATAAACAAACAGAATAATTTTGTTGTTAATGAATACAGAAAATGACTCTATGATTTAGATTAATCTTTGTGTTAAATCGGAATTACACGAATTGTTTATCAATATGTATATCATACCAATAAGTAATAATACATAGTATTTTTGATTTATAATTATTATTTATATTTTTATTATTAGAGACAATTAATGGATTTTCTCTTTTTGTTCCTACGCGTTATTTACATTGTATTTTAAATTACTGATATTGCATTTGACTTTATACAATATTTCTTATATGCTCCATATATATATCTCAGATACATTTAACTGATTTTTGATATTATGTCTGTCCTTTCTCGCCACTCATGTCCCTAAATTTTTATTAACTTGTTATATAATATATCATATATGCATATCGTTTCCTCTCTTATTATGTGCAAAAGCACATGGATATCGTATCGTCCCTGCACCTTTTATACTGTTTTACCATACCACATATGACCCTCGCTACACATAGAAGATAGTTTTATCTTAAATATATACTTCATCGATATACTCAGAAGAAATAGCACATATATATCAAGTTGGAGACTAGAAAAGATCAAGGAAATTATCAGCATTATAAGACTTTGTAACTAATAAGCATATGCAATAACGAGGACACCACACTCAGTGTATACAGGACACTTTTCCCCATTGCTATCGATATTGCTTCTTTTTTTTATTATCGATTACTACAATTATAGCTTAAAGTACTTTATTAAATACAAATACTTCATAAAGAGAGGGGCTCAAGGAGCAAAAGATTTTCTTTCTCTCTCTCTCTTCCTTCTGACAGGTATAACCTATATGTTGGACATATAGATGCACAGGGGGAATTTTGAAAGAAAACAATTACCATGAAGGAATTGAATTTTCTCAATTTTATAAAGTGAAGGTAGATGTGAATATCCACTTCAATAGTAGAAATTAATTTTAAACCATTTTTATGAAAATTAAGGACAAATAGTGCTAGGGATATATATACAAACAAACTTAACTGAAAATATAAGGAGGAAATCACACGCTTAATTACAATAACCTCTTAATACTGTGAGTATTCTTTTATTTTCAGCTGCTAAATACTAAACTGCTAAATAATAATTTTAAAATAATAAATAACCTCAAATAACATTAAATAATAGTAAGCAGAATGATTAGTATAGATGTGATATCGACACCACTACAGTAAAATAGCTTTATAATGGAATACAAAATAATGCAATAAATATATTAATCCAGTTGAAGATTATTACCACCATCTATCATAAATAACAACTTAACAACAAACCAACTAAAAATATAATAACCAAGTAAGTATAGTAGCTGAAAGTAGTAATAACAAGACAGGAAACCACATAACGAGAGGACCAATATAAATGAAATAACAAAAAAACCGAAGGTAACATTAACGAACAATTGGATACCTTTTCTTTTAAGGACAAATGAGTGGATATAATTAATAACAATAGTAAACATAAACTAGACGTGTAAATAAAACGAAGTAAACTTTTTAGCATTGACAAATAATATAATAATTATAACTAAACAAACATAAATAAGTATTTTCTGTGAAAAAAAAAAAAACAAGGGGAGAGAAAATATACTATCTATATACATTTTGTTTTATATATGTATTTTTAGTGTGATATTACTTTTTTTTAATTATTAATAAATAAAGCAACAGGAGGATTCTACTTTTTTTTCCAATTCAATAAGTCTTAATTGAATCAACTACTGTCAGCCAGGAATACTGCACTCTAAAATAGGTGTAGCTAAGAATAACTGCAGTACTGGACAAATAACAACCTTAGTCAAGGTAACTGGGATAACAACAATTCAATTCAATATAACATAATTTCAATAATAACAATAATAATCATAATATCAATAATAACAATAATAACAATAATAACAACAACAATAATAACAATAATAATCATAATACCAATAATAATAATAATAGTAACATAATAAGAATGATAATAGCAACCATCAATAAATAAATTTTGGTAAACAATTTTTTTTTTCCTCTCTATCAACAAATTCGGAACTACTGTTCCACACCTAAATTAAATCAGTCTTAAAAAAAAATTTTTTACTACAAAAAAAAAAATTTTTTTTTTACTTTACCTTTAGAAAATTTTTTTTTATTGGTATATATAAATCAGCACACAGAATAAAAAAAATTATTTTCTTTGAAAAAAAAAGGATTATAACCAATCTCATAAATAATCACACCTGAAGAAAAAAAAAAGGAGGATTACAACATAATAACATTTCTTTTATTATTATCTACTTACGTTAAAAATCAAGTCCAGTTCATGCATTTAGCATTCTCTTTATAATCAAGAAAATTTTACTAGGGTAACTACTTAGTCCACTACTACGCATATAGACGAGTACAGAATATACTGGAAAGAGCAAAATTTGCTACAATTTGGTTGGAAATAGTAAGGTCCAGAGAGAGAAAAGAGTACGATTTTACCTCCGGCTAGAAAAAAAATACGCTTTTAAATTTTACCTCAAGCACATATAAACAAGAACACATCGAACAGCTGTTCTTAAATTTTTATTATATATCTACCGTGTCGTCTTTCTTATTTTACATCCATAGCGTGTATCGTCCCCCTTTCACAACCCCCACCTAGGAATAATGGAGCTCCCTCAAGAAACCAGGAGTGAGATAGATGAGGAAAGAGCAAGACTTAGCAACGTTTACGAACAATTGCAAAAGGATGCGTTGCTCACAGAAGCCCAACAAAAACACCTAAAAGTAGATGAGAATTTAACTACAGTAAGAGACAGATTACTGCGCTTCGAAATGCGGCGGCTGTTCGGACCAACAGCCGCAGAATGGCACGCCGAAAAGGATGAAGCGAGACAGACAGACGGAGATATAACGGAACTATCAAAGGTCCTGAGTTCCACCGCACTCGATCATATAGATCATGAAACAGCTAACATCAATAATGCGGAAAACAAAAGCTCCATCGAACCCCATGTTGCCACTATGGCACCCATCTGGTCGAATAACACCCCATATATGGGATACCCGTACGGACCATGGCCGTCACCACCGTTGCACAGCACGAACACCACGGGAGTTAATCATCTCCCCGCTGCTGCCAACAGCTGGCAACCTCTGCCTGGAGGATGGCCATTCGCCCATCCGGCACTGTTCCAACAGTTCGCCGCGATGCCACACACGGGTACGCCCTGCACAACAGCTGGAGCGCAGCCCACGCCCAATGCGGCACCGACAACCTCTAGTCACATGAACACCAGTCGACCCTTCGAGAACACCTATCTGAAGGAGACACGGACTGGGCAATTGCTACGCCAGTGGAAGGTGCAGTTCACTGGAGCCCCTCGCGAAGACGTAGAGGAATTTATTGATAGGATGGAAGAGACGATAAACAGTCTCGACATCCCAGCGGCTGACATTTTGAAACTAATTCCAGGGATACTGGGCGGCTCAGCCCGAATCTGGGCCAGATCCTTATATAAGCAATGGCGTACCCTGGAAGAGTTCAAGGCAGCGCTGCGCCGTCAATTCAGGCCTATCGACTATACTCTACGCCTAGAAGAGGAATTGCGTGACAGAACGCAAGGCTCAAAAGAGCCCATTGGCTCTTACCTCAGAGGCATACGTGTCCTGCTAGATAAAATGGCACCTGCACTGACACTGGAAGCACAGCTCGACAGGATATATAGAAACCTGCATCCATCATACATGGAAAAAATCAATAGAAACGAGTTCCAGTCCATCGACGAGCTGCAATTGCTGGGCCAGCAAATTGAGCTGAAGAGCGAGCTCACAAAACGATATAAAGAGCCACCGGCACAAGACGAATGCATGGTGAGTACCGCGGCCTGCTCTCCGTCGGAAAGGGCGAACAGACGATCGAGACTGGCGGCAATCGACAACGATAAAAACACGGCCCCGAAGAAAACGGTTACGATAAGTGAACCATCCGCCTCAACAGACACTAGGAGCGACAGTGTACGATCGTATTCCCACAACTCACTGAGAGACACCCGAAGAGACAGTCCGTCCCAAATAGTCAACAGGGAAACAACGGCAAAACGAACAGAAGAGAACAGGCGACAAAGAAGTCCATCGCCACGGTATCGGTCACCGTCCCCCTACCATAGAAGACCACCCCCCTCACCCAGATACCCCTCACCGGTATCGGCATCACGTCCAAGCAACCCCTCTCCATCCCCACCATACCGACACAGATACCCCTCGCGAAGTCCCCCACGTGACCGAGACAATGATTCACCGAGAAGGAGAACACCTGACCGACAATACCGATCACCTAACAGAGACGATCATAAGTACCACTCGTACAGATCGCCCGACAGACGAGACCAGGAATATCGTTCCCCGACACGAGAGAACGGACGACGTTCTAGAAATGGACCGCAGCGCGAGGACGACAGGCCCTGTTGGACCTGCAAGAAACCAGGGCACTGGGCAGACAGATGCCCGGATAGACGGAAAGTCTACTGTTATAATTGTGGCGAGAACAATGTCACGACATTGAATTGTCCCCGCTGCAGCCCACGGAAGAGCTCGGGAAACGAGTAAGGGACGAGGATGCTGGAGTCGAACTCGAGAATCCCTACAACACGACTCCAAATATCTCAGACAACGAATACGACTGCCCCAAAGCCAGGGATGTAACTCACATACATCCCAACATCAAGGCACCCGAGGAAGAAAACAGATTCTTCCTCAACATTGAGCTGATGGGGAAGATTTTCCCAGCGCTGATCGATCCTGGCGCTCGGAAATCCTACGTAGGCCCCGGTCCCGGCAAACTGGTAAAGTCAGCTATTATACCAGTGCGCTCCTATATGCAGATGCCGGACGGCAAGGTATGTCCTGACGAAGTCGAGGTCGATCTGTCACTAACGATCGACAACCAACGGCTTAAAGCCCGCTTCAAAGTATCGGCCTCCTTGAAATACGCCATGATCCTTGGTATGGACATACTTTCGTCGCTAAAGATGACCATCAACTTTGCAGACGCTACGTGGCACACGCCTAAGAAAATCATCAGGCGTTTCGTCACCCAACACCTTGACTCACCTGAAGCTATCACGGCCATTGCAGCCGTTAACGGGGTAGCACAACTAAACGACACGGAGAGAAAAGCAATGGACCGAGTGCTACGGCACCTTATACCGGAAAAAACCGGAACGCTGAAATTGGCACGCATGCAGCCACATTATATTGACACCCAGGGGCACCGTCCCATAAAACAGCGTCTCCGGCGAATACCGGATAAACTCCTCCAGCAGGCTCATGCGGAAATTGACCGATTGCTCGAGGAGGGTATCATAGAACCGTCAGAAAGCTCGTGGAGCAGCTGCCCGGTAATCGTCCCTAAAAAGGACGGAAAAATAAGGTTCTGCATTGACTACCGGGCAGTCAACGCCATTACTAAGAAGGACGCATCCCTCTCCCGCATATGGATGTCCTGCTGGACAATTTACGTGACGCGCGGTACCTAACTAAAATAGATCTTAGTCAGGCCTACCACCAGATACCGCTTGAAGAGAGCAGTAAAGAGGTCACCGCCTTTGCGGTCCCGCAGAAAGGCCTCTTTCAATATACTAGACTACCTTATGGGCTAACGAACGCCCCGGCCACCTTCCAGCGAGGTATGGACCTTGTTTTCGGGCCAGCGTGGCAACCGAATGTCTTCGTGCATATGGACGATATTATCGTCGCTACGAAGACCTTCGAGCAGCACCTTCGTGAGGTGAAAGCGGTCCTCACCCGCTTGAACGAGATACGCCTACAGATAAACAAGGAGAAATCCGAGTTTTGCTGCCCGGAGGTCAAGTACCTAGGGTACATCGTAGACGCGGACGGTCTACACACTGACCCCGACAAAATTCGCCCAGTAAGCGAATACCCAAGGCCTACCAACCTGCGACAATTGAGGGCCTTTCTAGGCATGGTCGGGTGGTACGCTAGATTCATAAAGGACTTAGCGGAGATCAAGCTGCCTCTCACCAAACTATTGAAAAAAAACATCCAGTGGCACTGGGGAGGAGCGCAACAGGAAGCTTTCGACAAGCTCAGAATCCTGTTGACGCAAGCGCCTGTACTAGCGCGCCCCGTGCAGAATCAACCGTATGTCTTGCAAACCGATGCGAGCAATTACGCTCTAGGAGCAGTGCTAAGCCAAGACCACCACGGCGAAGAGCACCCGATTGCTTACGCAAGCAGGACACTGACACCAGCTGAGACAAATTATACCGTCACCGAGAAGGAGTGCCTAGCCGTCCTATGGGCCGTAGAAAAATTCCGCGAGTATTTACTCGGCGAAAAGTTTACGGTGATAACTGACCACAGTAGCCTTAAGTGGTTACATACATTGAAAGACCCAACAGGACGTTTAGCTAGATGGGCAACAGCACTCCAAGCGTACAACATGGAAATCGTCCACAGAAAGGGAGCACTACATCATGTGCCAGATGCCCTATCAAGGCCCCCTCAACACCCAGAGTCCTCTACCGCAACTCTCACCACCCTTGAAATGGACGATTGGTACCGCCAGAAAAGCGCCGAGATCCAAAAACATCCGGAGTTATATCCCGATTGGTCGATCAAAGAGGGACGGTTGTATAAACATCGGCCAAATGACATTACGAAAGCGCTAGGCCACGACCAGGATGACTGGAAGCTCGTGGTACCCTCTAACGACAGAGAGCGCGTCCTCCATGAGTGTCATAACACTCTGACCTCAGGGCACTTTGGAGTGGATAAAACCACTCACAAAGTCGGCCAGCAGTACTACTGGCCAGGTATGAAAAGAGACATACACAAACATGTGAAACACTGCCCTGAGTGTCAAATACACAAAGTGTCGCAGAGAGGACCCACGGGCTTGATGTCCCAACGAAACATCGAAGGTCCCTGGAGCAGTGTAGCCGCAGATATCATGGGCCCGTTCCCGACCAGCAAAGGACAACATAAGTATCTCTTGGTGTTCCAAGACCTTTTCACCAAATACATCGAGATACGTCCATTGCGAAAAGCAAATGGCCAAGCGATCACACGGGCACTAGAAGAGCAGATCATCTTCAAGTGGGGTTGCCCGAAATACCTAATTTCGGATAATGGTACCGAGTTTGCCAACAACTGGCTAAAGACCAAACTCGGAGAATTGGGTATAGTACACCAATTTATTGCGCCGTACCACGCACAGGCCAACCCTGTAGAAAGAGTAAACAGGGTCATCAAAACCATGATTGCGATTTTTGTTCAAAACGACCATAAAAACTGGGACATCCACCTCCCAGAGTTGGCATTTGCAGTGAACACAGCAGTGCACGCTAGCACCCAGACATCGCCGGCATTTTTAAATTTTGGCCGGAATCCCCGAGAAATGCCGACGTATCGTCAGTCTCAAGATTCAACGCTGCAGGTGCAAACATTAACACCACAGGAATGGCAAAATCGCATGAAAAGATTGCCCGCCATCCACAATCTCATAAGAAAACATCTGAGCGCCGCAAGTCAAAAACAGGCCAAATATTATAACAAGGGTCGCCGAGCGGAAACATTTGAGGTAAGCGATATGGTATGTCGACGCAACCATGTTCTGTCGTCCGGTCCCAGCCAATTCTCAGCGAAATTGGCCCCAAAATTTGTAGCTCCCTGTAAAATTACGAAAAAGATATCCCCCGTCGTATTCGAGATCAAAGACATGAGTGACGGGAAAACGACAAAGGCACATATATCAGACCTCAAGAGATATCACCAACCTAATAGCAGTAATTTATCCACAGGTATCAACAACGAGCAGCAACATGTACCGAGTAAACGGACGAGGCAGAGGACTGCGTCGATCGGTCATGTCCGATCAGTCCAAGAGACCTGGGGACGAACAAATTCCCCCATCCCTCGCGTACGACCCAGAAGAAATGTGGGGGTTAACGTCCAGAAGCGTAACCGCACCAACGGTGCATATACGCAGAAGGTTCCCCCAACCGCTTCAATACTACTCTCGATATGGAGAAAGTAAGCGAGGCCCTCGAAGAGGTACGGAAATCGCGACTGAATTTAATTCAGTTCAGTCCCGATGCAACACAGGAGTTCGTCGAAGAGGAAGCGGCGATGCTAAACTATACCAATAGCGGAAGCATCATTACGCCCCCTCGCTATTGGACACAAGCATACCGACCACCGAGGACCCCGAAAATCCCACCCAACCCCAAACCCAAACCATTACCGACAACGTCCCATACCCCAATACAGAATATTTAGAGGAGGTAGCTCAAGATGAGTGCGATCGTCCGCAAAGACGTAAAACTACGATAGACGCAGAAGAGAATGACACCTTCCGCGACCGTCCGCAAAGACGTAAAACTACGATAGATGCAGAGGAGAACACCACCTCCTGCGATCGTCCGCAACGACGTAAAACTACGAAAGACGCACAACAACAAGAGTGCGACCGTCCGCAAAGACGAGAAACTACGGAAACTCAAGAAGAACACGCTCAGCAAAATGAGGACACAGAACCTCAACAGAAGGTAGAAAGTAGAGAACCGGCAAATGAGGAGGAAGATGGATACATTTCCGAAGCAGCCTCATACAAAACGGGTCCATTAGAACCGTCACGTACAAAGGTCCGGGTACAGAAAGATTTTACCCCGCACGACCAAATACGTTCGGTCAGCCCGTTACCATATAGGCCAGGGCCAAGGATTCTTAAGCGACATCCTCCCAAAAAGCCACACGCACCTAAAAATGTGGAGAAAGTAGTATATGTGAGCACCCCGGAACATGGAGACGTTCGACTATATCGCGGAGACCGATGTGCGTTCATGCGGTCTATCGCAACACAACAGTCGGACATGCAACCCCATCCAACCGCACATGATGCTCACGCCACTACTAAGGAGAGATACATCATTCCGACCAAATACAGGAAGGCAACAAACGATGTTATCGCAGAATCCCCCCAAATCGCCCCACAGCAAGGAAATACCCCCATACCGTACCCACATACCGTCGCCCCAACCCATAACCCGAAACAAAACAATGAAAGCAAGAAAAGGGTTAACCCATTCACAATACCACCACCGGAGAGTAAAGAAATAGAAACAAGCCCAGTGGCGAGCCTGAACAATTCAGAAGAAGAAGGTAATCATAGAGGCAATTGTCACCAAAGGCAGCAAGAAACTCCCAGGCTTGATGGACACCCTTATCGCACCACCCCCCAACTTTATCCCGCCCATACGGCCCCACCCTTCAATCCCTACAACGCCACTTCCGGGTCTCGGAAGCATGCGCAATAGGTCCTTCACGGACCCAGCAAGAGCTGAAGGTTCGGACCATGGCGAGGCAGCAGTAACAAACTGCTGGAATTGTAGCGAGGTCGGTCACCGCTACAACGCCTGCCCACACCCCAGATCAAGGAGATTTTGTTATAGGTGTGGCAGGGCCGGCATTGACGTTAGCATGTGCACGTCCTGCCGGAAGCCGACCCCTGCCGTTCCGTCTTGGGAGGGGGAGGACGTTAGAGGGGTAGAGAAGACGACACGTCAGGTGTCAGAAGACTTGGTGGAGCCACTAGGGATGGCGAACGTGAATGAGGAGGTGACGGGAGCGCCTATGTCAATACCGCCAATGATGGAGCAAACCATTAGGCAAGCGGCAGCCGCCGCGGGAGCTCAGCAACCACTACTCATTATAATGCCGGGGGCAACTGTTTATTTAAACAAGTAGATCGCCGGTTGCTGAGTGCCCACGCTACCGCAGAAGGACATGATACAGGGCTGGAGGTGATAGAGGCGCACCGACATAAATAATGCCCAGCCCAGAGGCGTAAAAGTGCAGAAAGTATGAATGGCACGGGTACATAAATGGCGCGAAGAGATGAGACTAAATATAAATATAAATGGCGGGAAGAGGAGTACATAAGTATTAAAATGGCGCGTGAATAGGCGCACGCACATATTAAAATGGCGCGCAAATAGGAGTACATATGTATAAATGACGTATAAATGGCACAAAGAGAAGTACATATGTATAAATGATACACAAAACGGCGCAAATAGGAGCATGTGCGCATAAAATGGCCCTGCGTATAAAATGGCGCAAACCGGAGTAAGCTCAGATATAACTGGCGCAAACAGAAGCAAATATATATAGAGGGCGTGGACAGGAGCAAACCCCTATAATATGGCGCAGTCTATATAAGAAGCATATAAAATGGCGCAAACAAGAGCCAATCTATAAAATGACGCCCCGTGAACCTGGGCAGAGCAACGATACATGATGTATTGCGAGAGTATATAGAAAGGCGCAAGCATAAAAACGTTGATATCTCGAATAATGCCCAACGCAGAAATGGAAGAAGTAGCACCCCTATCGTTTTTTCCCGTACGGCCATCCCCATGATTCCCCCACCACGTCCCAAGAGAGGAAACGGTACCCATATATCCCCATGGAAAATATATATGGAGTGAGCGCGAATCGTGTTAAGGGATGACCTGGAAAATTGAAAAAGAAAGGGATATTAGAGCCAACCCCTCAGCCGAGATACACTGATGGCACAGCGTCGGTGGGTGAGGACAAAAGCAATAGCACCAGTTAGAAGAGCGCACAATGGCTCCCATAGTAAACAAGCTACTTGCTCGCCCCACCAACACTGTACCAACCCCGATAATAGGAACGTCACTAACAACGACTATTTTTCCAGCGAACTGGCAACAAGCCGAAGAAGAAGAAGAGAATCGCAAGAAAGAAAGCGAAATGATTGCAAGAAAAACACAGAAGCGAGCGTTAGAAACCTGACTAGGTAGCTAGGACAGGATTTATATTAATATTAGTTATAGTTTTTTTCTTTCGTCACCTAATAATAATAATCTATATTTCTCTAGGATAAGTCCCGTTAGCAATAGGTTAGAATAGGGTTTAGTTTATAATTAGACGTAGGGAAGTAGTAATAGGAATAACAAATAGAATTATATCGAGCCATAGCGAGCCACCGACGACCAAGCGCTGCACCAGCGGGTGCAATCACATTTTTCGTTTTCGTTACCACAAATTACTTTTTTTTGTTTCTCGTTTATACCCATGCGAAGGGTAAACCAATGGTCGTCGTTTTTTTTTTCTTTTGCCCAAATCATGTATTGTCCCCCTACCGTGTTTTTGTCAAAGAATGTATGATCCCTTACCGTATGTATTTGAACCTCGGTGTTAGTCCCCACTATGTTACCCGAAGTACATATACGACGTTCGCGTCTCGCTTACGGACACCCTGCACAACCTTTCGCGATCACGCGCCCCCCCCTGCGGTTTGGGAGGGGGAGTTTGTAACCGCCCGAATGGCGGCTGTAGGTGAGAGCGCTCGTGCGAAACCGCGAGTGTTCGGGCGTGCCCGCGAAACAATACGCGCGAGCCGCGAGGGCGCTGGAAGCGCTGTAGGAAGTAAGAAGTTCGGAACGAACTTCGCATTCTTGTCTTGACCTTCGTCAATTCGAGTTCTCGAGTTGGTTCTCCGTCGCATTTCTTTTTCCTTTTCGTCCCCGACGCACCTTCATTTTGTCCCGCGTTAGAATACAGTAGTTTTGTTCGTTCACGATCGCATCGTGAAACGTGAAGTGAGGTTGCAGTTTTGCACCTTTCGCGGGAACGCGGAGTAAGTTTGCCCTCGCGCAAACTCCGTGCGAAGGCATCGGCATCGACGAGGAGAGGACACGCGGCGACGTCCTCGTATCAGCCCCGGACTGTGAGCGGAAGCCTTGAGGAGGCGTGTGCGCGTTGCCATACGCGTGCCGTTGTGAACCAGCGACGCCATCAGCGGCTACGAGCCGCCGCCACGCGCAGCCGCGCGAGCCAGCAGCTAGGAGCGAGAGAGAGAGCGCGCGCCCGGTTGCCCAGACAGCAGCGACCGCACCAGCGAGCGACAGCGACCGCACCGGCGAGCGACAGCGACCGCACCAGCGAGCGCCAGCGACAGCATCATCGTCGTCGGCGGCAAGTAGCTTTTGCTTTTGTTATTTCATTCAGGTGCGCATATAGCTAGGTCCTGACCCGCCGTCGCATCCGCGCGCCGCGATCTGCCGACGGCATAGCTTCGCGGTTTAGCCGTAAAATATGTATTTATCGCGCGTAGCTTAGCGATTAGTTTTTAATTCCGTGTATCGCATTGTATCGCCGTGAATGCGTTCGAGCACAAATTGTCCGTTAGCATTTAATGCGTAGTGTAATACCGTTGTTCCCACGTGTTTCGTCAAAAGTGTCCCGTTCCGTTTCCCCCGTCCCCGTAGATGTTAAAGGAGTGCATGATTGACTAAATATTTGATGTAGTGTCGCGGAACCCGCACTCAGGATTAAGCATATGTATTGATTCATCGTTGTAAATAGTCGGTTTGTACAAATAAACAGTAATATTGTAATAATCTAATAAATTCACTCGCGTGGTTCATTCTCCGTTCCCCGTCCCCTTTCAGTGGAGTGCACGGCCAGCAGCGTGGAAGAGTCCACACACACACACACGTAAGTGAATAGTAAGTATAACCCGATTTCGGGGTTATAATATATATATATATATATATATATATATATATATATATATATATATATATGCTCTAATCCTGTGTATAAATTTCTGTTATATGTCATCCTGTAGGAAAGGCTTTGGAAACATAATTTTGTTATCATTATGGGAGTTTCGCTATTGGTACGGTATGTGCAAGAAGTTATGCAATACCTTAGGTCCTTTTTAGCTTATCTTTATTTTTTTTGCATATTCTTTCTCAGGATTTGAATAATATGTTCTAAATTAATTCTAATTTTAAGTATACAATTGAAGAAAAGTAAAAATTTTCATTATGATTATCTATTTTCAGACTTAGAGTATGCATATATATTTCAGTTGAATACTGGATTTGCTCACCTCTAAAATTTGTGGGAAGGGGCCTGGCAAGATCATACTTGCTGATTGATAATAAGTTATTTATAGTTTGTAGTACTATTGACTAATTTGATTGATTATTCCAAATATAAACCTTATAATTAGAATTATTAATTCTAATATTTTATCGTCATCATAATCATCATCGTCATAGTATATTCATTTTATTATTTACACATAATTTTTAATTATTATTAATAGAAATTTATTGTTGAAAATGAAATGCCTTATACAAATATACATGTTATTTTAGACATTCCTTGTCTCTTTCCGTTCTAGGACTTGAATCCTATAATAAATATAAATCTAATTTGGGATATACATTTATTAAAAATTCTGTTTTTTTTTTTAATTATTAAGCTGCATTTCAGTTAAAACTATTTATTTATTATTATTTTATAGTTTTAGATATATTGTGTATAAATTATACTAACTGTTATTTATAAGAACACACATGCAATGAACTTCGACATTAATTTTATTGATCCATTGTTTTAAGCTGTAATTGTGTTACATTACTTATTATTTGTTAATACATTTCGGAATATTTAAAAAGCATCTATTGAAAATTCTTACGTGGTACGTGAACATTTTCTGGTTTTGTTCCGAAAAGATTTAAAATTTAATTACTTACATTATGTTGTTTCCTTTCATCATTGCCAGATCATCTTTCTATTTCAACGATCTGATTTTTTATGTCTTTGTATAATAATTTTTGTGTAAATAGGTGTCCCTCTTTCGAAATTCGGTTTGGTTTCATAATACGAGGTACGAAAGAACAATTCTTATAAGAAACAGTGTTGAGCGTCGAACAAAGTAGTTGTTAATATTTCATTGAAGAACCAACCTTGCGACCCCAAAATTTAACTGCATCATTTTATTTATAAATCTTGCTGTATACCAAATTTCATAAATTACTCATCGTCTATTTTATATATTGAAGTTTTATTAAGTATAGTAGGTGGAATGTTAAAGTAAAGATACACGAAATGATCTTTTAACATGATCTTTATTATGTAAACATGTGTGTCCACTGGGTCTTATTACGATCTGCGTCTTTGCTGGCCTGCGCGGCAAATGATTTTTGAGTTTATTGTTTAGATGCCTGATGTGTTTTTATAGGTTTTAAGTTTCTGACAAAGGCTTGCAGCGTTTTCAATTTCGAGTACTGCAGTGAGTCTTGCGTTGTCCTTTCGTTTGAACAGACGTCTTTTCTTTCCTCGTTTGAAATAAAGTTCATGTTAAAAGATTATTTCGTGTATCTTTATTTTAACATTCCACCTACTATCTTTAATAAAAATTCAATAGAAATATTTGGTGTTTTTAGGTCAAAAAATATTTCAGTATTTTAAATAAAGAAATCACTTATTTTGAATATATAATTAAGTAATTGTGTAGCGATAAATATTTTATTTAATTTAAAATAAAAAGAAAAAAAATTTTAATGAACGAAATTGTTTTTCATGGTATCGGATTAAATATAATAGCAATTTATGCGCTATATTTATATATATCTCAAGTAAGTGTTTCACCAACAATATAATTAGATATATTTCTATGTGTCACTTGGTCATAGGCAGAAGTCTTGACTATTTGAAAGATCTGATTTTTAATTTCGTTATATAATATTTTTTGTTATAACATATATTTCTGAATTGAAAAAAACATTTTAGATAAATTTCTTATAAAATTCTTGATACATTTTAAAGGTGTTAAATTTCTTAATTTGCTAAAAACACATATAACTCGCTTAACTATTTTACTTTTGTTAATAGTTCTTTTCTTCAAGATAGTATATTCAAACTACAATACAGTGTTGTATAATAAATAAGAGAGTCTCCTAATTCGGAACTCTATTGCAGACGGTGATATGCTGCAAGGTCATATATAAGAATTCAGCGCCTGTACAGACTCCAGTCAATGTTTGTTTATAATTCTTAGAAGAAATGCGCCGGCACTTGGAATATATGCTACGATCTGGGCAGATCAGTTACGCGAATTCGTTGGGCTTTTTGCCACCGGCGTCAGTCGTCATTTATTCTTCCAATATTCAAGTTTTATAAATGTATTGTCCTGTCAACATGATACTATATAATTCCAAAGTGTCGTAGTAATATTAAAAAAGTGAGACTTTCAACAAAAAACAAAAGCATCGACGTTTATCAGATTATATAATGAAATGTATAAAAATTACGAAGAACACCGTCTATTGTAAAATGTAGGAAGCTAGGTATATGTAACAAATGTGCGATATTTTCACGTGGCAGTTGGTTTTTAGTAATTAATCGCACGTGCTTTAAACTATTTTTTTAAAACGTAAAGAATATTTTAGTTATTAGTGCACGTTAAGAATAAGTTGCAAAGTTTTCAATAAACTGGATACATATATAGAAGAGAAAAAAATTAACGAACTACAGAAACATCGAAATGGTAATGTATTTTGAAATACTTTGTAGTTTAGGTTTTGTACTTATATTTAACGTTTAATTATATTTAAATCAATTTAATTCTCAGTAATAACGTTTATAATTTAATATAAAAGTGTATTTGGTACAGCAATTCCACTGGCTCCCTTTGTTCACGATTCACCAGTGTTTAATGTAATTAGTGGTAAATATATAGATACATTGAAAAAAAAGTACGCAT